>JANHGC010009793.1:245101-258964 GCA_027560395.1 Boaedon fuliginosus | reverse complement strand
AGTGAACGGATGAGTTTTGTGTTTTTATTGTATAGGAATTGTATTTTATTGTATGTTCTGCCGCCTCGAGTTCCCCCAAAAGGGGTGAAGAGAGGCGGGATATAAATCTAATAAATAAAATAATAAAATGGTTAGATTACTGCAATGCGCTCTACTTGGGGCTGCCCTTGAAAAGCATTTGTAAGCTTCAAGTGGTCCAGAATGTGGCAGCATGAGTAGTCATGGGCGTTCCTCGGTACACCCATGTCACAACACTCTTGTGCAACTAGCACTGGCTCCCAGTAGGCTTCCAGGTTCAATTCAAGGTGCTGGTTGTTACCTTTAAAGGCTTACATGCCATTGGACTGGGTTACTCCCGAGACCGCCTCCTGCCTCCAGTTGCCTCCCAGCGCCCCGTGAGGTCGCACAGGGTGGGCCTCCTCCGGATACCATCGGCCAGGCAGTGTCACCTGGCAACTCCATGGGGAGGGCCTTTTCTGCAGCAGCCCCAGCCCTCTGGAATGATCTACCTCCAGAGCTCCGGAGTATCCCAGACTTGAGACTTTTTCGTTGAGCGTTGAAGACCTGGCTCTTCCGGCGGGCCAGACTAGCTTGACCCACCAAATTTTAATACTCTTAAGGGATTTTAATGTTTTAACGTTTTAAATTTTATATTGGTTGTATATTTTATTATTGTTGTGAGCCGCCCCGAGTCCTGTGGGATTGGGCGGCCTACAAATACAAACAAACAAATAAATAAATAAATACCAAAGCTACAAGGAGTCTGGCTGCCCTGGACAGTTTGTTAATAGCAGTACAATAGTAAAACACCATGCATAAATGTCCCTGAAGGAGGGACATTCAGAAAAAAAATGAATATTGAGGCCCTTGTAGTATGGGCCTCAATATTACCCATACTGTGTGGGCCAAGTTGTTCATTATAAGGAATATTCTTACACTTCCTTGCCACACACATAACTTGGAAGGCCGAGTCAACCTTGAACCGGTGTGTGTGTTTGCGCAGTGATTACAATGCAGTATTGCAGGCTGACTCTGCTCATTGCCAGGAGGTTGATCCTGACTAGCTCAAGGTTGACTCAGCCTTGCGTCCTTTCTTCCAAGGTGGGTAAAATGAGGACCCAGATTGTTGGGGCAAGAGCCTGACTCTGTCAACCACTTAGAGATGCCTGGAAAGCACTGTAAAGCAGTATATAAGTCTAAGTGCTGTTGCTAAGTGGGAAGGGAAGGAAAGGAAAGGAAAGGAGGAAGAGGGAAAGGAAGGGAAGGGGAAAGGAAAGGAAAGAAAAGGAGGAAGGGAAGGAAAGAAAAGGGGGAAGGGAAGAGGAAAGGGAAGGAAAGGAATAGGGTGACACATAGAGCTACTAACAGTGTCAGGCCCGACTACACCTGGGCAATGCCGAGTTATCAGCTAGTAAGAAAATAAATGTAATTACTGTACTTTGTTCAGACTTTCAGGCTCTAATTATACTTTTCAAACTGTCATGTGTCAAAGCCTTACTGACCTCTTCCTATAGATCATGGGTGTCAAACTGGTGGTGTCACATTGCTGTCAAATGATGTTTCGTGGCGTTTTTTCCCTTCACGAAATGGGGGGTGGGTGCGGCCTGAGTGTGACGCATCCAGCCCATAGGCCACCAGTTTGACACCCCTGCTATAGTTTCAGGAGGAGAAGTATATAAAAAGTATAAGATAAGAAGCATTTAACTCTCATTTCTTTGCTAATTTCTTTGCTAATTCTGAATTTCCATTCTATATTGACTTACTGTGAGGGAAAAAAAAGATACATTGTGATTTTTGTTATGAACACATGCCATTTCAGTGGTACTCATTTGCATAGCTTTTAGCCTGCATTGTTTTATTTTCATATAGCCTTTGGATCAAATAATGAATTGCAATATTTTAAAACAAAAAAGAAATCAATTTCAGATAGTCATAAAGGATTATAATTTTAAATTATAATTCTTTGGAATTGTATCTGCATAGGTGCAGTGTGCCTTATTCAAAGCAGATGATCCTGAAACCTTGATTCTATTGCAGTAATTTTCAGTACTGAATAGAAGCCATCTTGAGAAAAGAAAGTAATTACAAATGAAGCCAAGAAAGGTAATAAGGAGTAAAAAAAAAGCCCTTTGAAGTGTGCTGGATTTCAATTTGTAATAATTGTTCATTTTACAATTACATTCAATGAAAGAATATCTGAAAGGCAAGCTGAAGGCTAATATGGTGTTGGTTCTCTTTTCTTTCATTAGATCTGATGAGTCTCCTGTCTGGACTCTTGAAGCCTTTTCCACAGGATCGGATAACTCTAGAAATGGTCATAGGGAATACTTGGGTGTTCCAACCTGTAAACCTGGTGAACTATGCATGGGAGAAAGTATTTACTTGTGGCAAAACAGGTATGAGAAAAGATTCTGAAAGCAGCATTCCTAATTTACCATGAATTCTCAGATGAATGAGATTTACAAAGAATTCTACACAGGGGATATTTTGCATTTGACACAGTTGTTTCAAGGTCTTAGCACACAAGGGATGTGTTTGAAATACATTTCTGTGAAGTGCAGATTTATGTGTGTTTGTGCATCAGTAAATCTTGTTCTGTTCAGTGACACTTCTGTTACATATATATAGAATCACACTAAAGTATGCAGTGGTTGGTGAACTGGTATTTGCTATTTAGTGTTTATTACTATTAATAAAAAATATTTTATTTTTAGAAGACAACAGTTTTAAAATTCATCCCACTGGCTGCAATCATGGTGGTATCTGGGCAATCCCCAGTCTGGACAGTGAGCAGAGTTTTAATGATGTCAATAATCATGAGCCGGCAAATTCCCAGCTACTTGGAATTATCTCTTCTGCAGAACGAGAGCCATCAACCTCTTCCCAATGCCAGAATGACTGAAATCTTAACTTTGGACACAATCTTACTTGTCTTGAGAACTAAAAAAATGCCAGAAGGACATCAATGTGATGAACATAATGCAGCAAAATTACAAGTTCACTCTGCCTCCTGTGAGTGCGTCTGATATGATTCTTTAATTCCGACATGGGGATTTAGTCTTCATAGTGCCTGTCTACATAACTGTAGTCTAATTATAGTCAAATTAGATAGCATAAAATCTAGGTCTCAACTACATAATTTAAATCTGTGTATTTGATGTTTCAACCAATCACATAAAACTATTATCAACAAATGGATCTTCAGTATTTTTGAAGAGAGACTAAACAGCAAATTGCCACACTGAATAGAGCAGGCAACCACATTCTGTATTTCATTTTGTATTTTATTTTCAGTAGAAGTAGTTCATTTTGGTTAGTCTATTTTCTATTAATAATTAATAGAATTAATTCGTTTGTGATTATTAATCATAACAGAAACTTTGCTTAGACTGCAGAAGAGGTAGCATTCATCTTAATTATTTTCATACTTTAAAATTTCTTCATTAGGATTTGTTTAAAAAAGAAAAACAGTATCTTTTATATTTTTCTTATTGGAATATGAGGACATCATTTGAGATTTTGTTTAAGTGAATTACTGACAGGTATCCTGATAAAAAAAAAAGTTAACGATGGCCATATATTTTACTTCATATTCCAAAATTTAGCTGATACATAACTAAAGGGATAATCAGTATTAATTTATAGTATTCTATATTTTGCCTTTGTGGATGGTCTTGCTTCAGAGAAATCTTCACAATAGAGGAAATATTGCACATGTTAAATTTAAATGCCAGGTCAATATTTTCTTATAAATATCAAGACAAAACAACTTTTTAGTATGTTAATCAACATCTACACTAAAGTGGGCATTCATCTTCCAACAAACGACCTTAGCTAGAAGTTTCAGATAGGTGAGTTTTACTTAAAAACCTTTATTATGCTGAAACAAATAGTCTCTAGAAAGTTGAATTGATTTGACCCATTCATTCATTTATTCATATACATACATACATACATACATACATACATACATACATACATACATACATACATACATACATACATACATACATACTTTCTGTGGATTATAAATTGACCATTTAACTTTCTATAATTCTTTTTTAACTGTTTAGGAGCAGTACCTTTTTTCAGATTAGTTTAGCACAGAAGATAATTACGGTACTTCTCTTTATTGATAGTGTTGCTTGATGGTTTGATAGGTGAATATTTGTATTTGACTAATTCTTCTAAGGAGTATTTCCTTCAACAATGCAGCTATCCTTAATATTAATGCCAATTTGAATGTTATTTTACTAGGGTTCACTTTAGAGGTTATTTCAGTGGAACACATTTTCAGTTCTTTTTTGGTTGTATGGAAGGTTTGTGCCTTCCATTCTTTCATGATGAGCTATTACCCAATCTACAGAGAAGAAAAGAAGCTATTAATGTATACAGAAGAAAATATTTGGAAGAGTTCTACTAGTGTTTTTATGTATGTGCATAATATAGAAAAAGACATCAACAGCTAGCAACAATTACTATCAAATCAGTCTAATATATTCTATCCCTTGAGGTCTAGTGTTTATCTTGGTGTTTTTTTCACAATAGTGTGGGGAAAATACAAATTTTTAGGTTGACATGATTCCATGTTATCCAGTTTGCTAAAGAGATTTATATAATAACATTACAAAAGGATACAATTGAAAATTAATCCAAGAGAAGATCTCACTAGATAATGTCCCCCGGGGGCATAATACCTAGATTTGTCAGATGAAATTAGACTAAATCACAAGTAAGGCTGTAGAAATTTGCAAAAAAGGTGTTTTGAAAGATACCTGTTTTCTTTCAAAATCTGTTCGTTGCTGCCTGCACGTGTATTTTCATGGATAATTGCTTGGTTGACAATTCTAATGGAAACTTTGGAGCATGCTGCACAGAAAATCTAAGATTACCTTCAAAATAATCTTATGAACATTCCAGAGAAGCTGGATGCTTTAATGCTTCAAGAAAAATAGGTGCTTTGTTTAGCTAATGTACTTTGTGAAGCACCTCATTCACTTGTTTTGCACAACCATAATAATCGGATCAATCTTGTGTCTTGAATTTTTGCCATATCTATTTTAGACAATGAAAACTTTTTGAATTATATTTGCTGTAATTGTGTTAAATAATTTGCTGAAATGAATGAAATACACAGTAGTATTTTAATGTATGTCTCATATTACTTTCTTTTCATGAACAGCTGTGGTCCAGTCTTTTTTTTTTTTGCAGCATTTTTTTGTTCTGCACATTTCCCATTATTTACAGAAAAAGAATATAACAAATGAAAACTTACATTAAAAAAATTAAATTTGTGGGTCTGCCAACTAAAAGTCAGGAATATCATAACCAGATTTTTAGGGATGTCATCTGTAGTATCTTTTGACCAAAACAAAGGTAGTGTCTAGAGGGGCGTTCCTTGAAGAGATGAAAATGCTTTGATTAGAATATAATGTGTATTTTCATTGACATAATTTGACTGCTACAGTTTTTAAGATGTTTCTTCATTTTTCTATGTTCATTAGTATTGCTGTTTGTCTGTTTTCCTTCAAAAGGAGGAGTTTAAACAGCTTAGAAAGGGAGAGTTACCCTCTCCCCTTCTACATGGCACTATGCCTCATGGAGAAATAATTGTAGGGGAAATAACTCTTCATTCAGAATGTAAATGTTTTTATTTGTCAGTTTGGGAAAATACTGACTAGCAGAATCTTTTGGAACACACTAAAAACAGAAAAGTCAGAACAGATCTCACTAGTCTCAGGGACTCTGCATTAGCTGTCTTTTTCTTAGAAAGGAAAGAGAATAGTTGAAAACAAATTCTTCATTTCTATTGACCTGTTTGAAGAATATAGGGTAACATTTTTTCACCCAGGATATTTTTCTCCTGTCAGTGTACAGAATTTTATTCTGTATTTCTTTTCAAGGAATCTAGGGCTTCCCACAATAAACATCTCATCTTTACAACAACCCTATGAGGAAAGCTAGACAGAGCTTGCTTTACAAGTTATCTAACAAACTTCATTTTTAAATTATGTTTTTGAGTAAGCATAATGAAATTACAAAACACAATTTATTGGAATAAAAATTATAAATATACATCATAAAAATAAAAGGGGAACACTACTTTTTTTACAAACTCAGGAATAAATTGTCTAAAAAATTCAAATGTTTAGAATGAATATTTTTACAATCAATTGGATACAACAAAATTATTCCTGCATAGTAATTCTCTTTGCAGGATCCATTAAAAGTATAAAATTTAATAAGTTGATATGTTCTATAATTAAAATGTGTGCATTCTTAATAGATAAAAGTCACTATATTTTAGGCTGAAATGTAGCAATGGAAGGACAAGGCAATCGTGTTTTATTGTTTCATTCTTCCAAATGAATCTACAGCATTCTTTAAAATGTACAATATTTCTGGAATAAAATCTATTAATAATCACATTTTATTAAGTTTAGAATAAGATATTCAAAGTCATTTCAAATGTCATATGGTTAGTACCACTTTTATATTGCTTTCAGTTTCAGTTAAAATTGATTAGGTACATACCTAAGATCCACAAATCTTAATATAGAATTTAGGAAGTTAAACAATCAGAATCAACCAGGTTAAATCAGAAATATATTGCCCCAGTAAGAAAATCAGGTAATCAAACACAGAATAAATTATATCACAGGTTGTGCAACATATAAATAGGGATGTTTATATAAAAGAATTTAAAAACACAGGATCTTTGGAAAACTACGACGAACCAACATTGCATGGAACCATTGGAGGAGCTGGCACCAGGAGCTGGCAAAAGCTGTGAAGTATGGAAATTATTGAATAGACTGTGCACAGGTACAACAAAATCTAGAGATATTCTGAACAAATAGGGCTACCTGGTGGCTTCTGTCCTTTGTGATTGCGACATGCAGGCAACACAGATGCACACTTGTCCTCGACCCCAGGTATGGATAGTCAGTCTTATAGGTCACATTTGTCTCCCATAACAGTAAAAAGATCCTGTGAGCTTTAAAAAAAATCCTATGTCGTGTAAAATTGTGAATCAGAGGCATCACTTCTGTACGTTTTTGTGCTGTGACAATATCAGGAACAGTTCTATAATTATACTAATTTACGTAAGTAGATGGGCATGATTTATAACCTGCTTCCAAATAAAATTTAAATATCTATAAGGAACTAGCACAAATATTGGTTTCTGTAATTTTTCTGCAGTATACTGATAGAAACGAATCGGTTTGTGGAGATGTAATCTGATTCGTTCTGGTAGATCCTTTATAAGCAATATGAATATTCATAAGAATCGGACTTTTATTCAAGTGGGATTCTTTACTAATGTCAGGTACGATACGCCCTTAACTATTTTCAGGGAAGATTATCGCTCACTCGATCTGTTCACAGATCTGATTTGGTCCCGCCAGGTCTTCATTCACAACCTTTACAACTACTTCAAGGTATTTTTATCCGCCCTGCGGTCGCCCCACGGAACGTTTATTCCCCAGCTTCCGTTTGGGTAGGAAAGCGTTTAGACGAACACCTTCCCCTTTCGTTTTCTCTCTACTTGTCCAAGCTGCGAAAGCGCGGAGATGCTGAGTATGAAAACAGCAACCCGCTATTGGCGCGTGAGTACGCTTCTCATTATCAATTTGTCCACCGAAAAAATAATTTGTGAACAGAAACGCCACTTACTACTGTACTTTCATGGGTTATAAGCTCACCTGATGAGTTCGCATGCCGTATATATCTCTCCGTATCCTGTATGAACGCAGCAAGTGTAGTTTGTAACCCTGGTTTACGATTGAGTGACAATACAAATCAAGCCAATTGTGGCTCAACATGGGATAATCGCTTAACACTATTTGTTTCCATAAAGGGCAAAAGTCGATCTGCCCTGTTCGTGGTAAAGGGGCGAGGTTGAGCAGGGATTCCTATTCATGTAAGTTCTCTGTTAAAGATCACAACCTGGTTTTCATTCAGTCACTTAATGTACATGGAGATTTCAAGGACATTAAAATACATATTTACTACATGTATGGGTGTATGTATAGTGTTTAGAAGAAAATGAGAAACATTTGTAATGTATATAATTGTTTAGGAAGATCAATTGTTGTACACCTTACATATCCATACATGTAAGTGTATTTCAAAGTTAAAAGCAAAATGGGATTATTATGTAAGCGTATACCAAATTGGTAAAGGACGCGGTGGCTCAGTGGGTAAGACGCTGAGCTTGTCTATCAGAAAGGACAGTAGTTTGGTGGTTCGAATCCCTAGTGCTGTGTAATGGAGTGAGCTCCTCCCATTACATGTCCCAGCTTCTGCCAACCTAGCTGTTCGAAAGCATGTAAAAATGTAAGCAGAAAAATAAGGACCACCTTTAGTGGAAAGGTAACAGCATTTCGTGCACCTTCAGCATTTAGTCATGCCGGCCACCTGACCACGGAGACATCTTCAGACAACAGTGGCTCTTCAGCTTTGAAACAGAGATGAGCACTGCCCGCTAGAGTCAGGAACCAACTAACACGTATGTGCGAGGGGAACCTTTTATATCAAATTGCAGATTTAATCCCCTTTTTTGATAGCATAGTTTAAAATTCCTATTCAATCTGAGGCATATCAGATGAGTTGAGCTTTTATATGTTTTTTGGTCATGGTTGGTTATGTGCACACAATATGCTAGACTTGGATAAAATGGAGCTACTGTGTTTTAGGATGCTGTAGAATAGCCAAGTTTTTTTTAATGTGTAAATCAGATTATCACTTAATTCTTAATTTATTTGAATGCAATATGTCATTTGAATATAGCAATCTTAATTTTTTAACCTGAGTTTGTGGTCACATTTGTGTGAATCACTACTTTTACTGTAGGTAGTTCAAATTTAAAGTCTAGGTAATTTACATTTCAATTTTGAAAGTATGCAGTGAGATCATTATAGAACAGTCTGATATGCTTTTAAGTTAATGTTTCATGAATATTAATAGGGAACATTTTATCTTTTGAACAGACTAGGCCCCCAACATATTCTGAAAAGCTGCAGAAATATTATTTGGAAAAAATTGCTTCTCAAGAGTTACCTACAGAATAATATTTTTCTTTAAACACAATTTTGAAATACGCCCCCCCCCCCCTGCCATGGAGTCCTGGTGTTTGACAGTTTATGTAGAACACTTTGCTTTTTGTTTTGGTGTTGTCCAAAACCAAGAGATTTCTCTTGTACATATTGTGAACATATTTGCTACTCATTTTCTAAAAATACAATATTTAATGTGGTCTTTTTGATTTCAAGAGGCTTAAAGTTGTAACACTTTTTGAACAATTAAATGTTCCTGTAGTGACAAATTTATAATTGTGTGAAATACATGGATACTGTAATAGAGTACCTCTAAGGTAAATTGGGAGGCAAGTTATTATAGCTTTAATATTTGATAAATTATGGTGTGATAGTATTTTAGTTTAGTTTTGGCAAGTGTATTTGATATGTTGGCAAGTATACTTGTTCTTTTTTAAAAATATAATTGCTTGCTTTTTTAAATCTATTTTTGCAGATTTTTGAGAAATGCAGCTTTCCCCTCCTTGCCTATGACTCTATCCATTTACCCTCTCTCAGTGTATTACCAGTTGCCTTTTGGTGGTCTCATCAACACCTAGATTGCAGATTGATTACTACCAGGTCTTTTGTACAAAGCAAAACTTCAATCAATACACCAGTAGAAGAAGTAAAAGCAACAGGTGTGGACCATTTGAAGTTAGAAGAGGACACAAATGCTTATGTTAATCTGGGATTCAGTCCTGCTCAGATAACACAGCTATTTAGTTTGCAGCTGGATGTACCATTTGAGTCAAAATTGACTACAATTTCAGAATTACTCCTATTGGGTTTAAATATTACCACTATACTGAAGACCCTAGAAAAGAAGCCTGAACTGCTGGGAATGTCACCCAAACATTTGAAGGAACGTGCGGATCTTCTGAGAAGACTTGGCTTAGATGCAGGTAATGCTCCTCCTGAATTTTCCAGTTGCTGAATTTATACACTGAATTGAGTGGATTATTTAGTTCTAATTTGTTTAGATTCTGTCTACAATACATGTTTTCCTGTTTTCCTGTCCCTTATATTTAAGGAAGTGTTCATGTTCAGTTAACCATATACACAGTCAATGGATATTCTTCAAATTGCTACAAATAGCTACATATGTTTCTGGATCAATTCCTTAATTCACACTGAGTTTCTTATATATAGTGCCAATTGCTTGTCAAAAGAGAATATTAGAATATTTTACCCACTATCTTTCATTTCAGTATAACCTTTTTTGCTGCCAGAAAAAAATATTTGGGGGTTTTGTGGCTGTCTTTGAGGACTGAAGGGTCTAGAGCAGTGCTGTCACTCGACAAAATAGGATTATTTTGCCATTTATATACACACACACTTCTGAGGAAGATCCTAGACTTGGGCTGAATAAGTGCTTTAAGCTTCTGTTATAATTAAACATCTTATTTGCTATTTTTACATACATACACATGCACAAACACACACAAAAACATTTATACTCTGTACATCAATAAGGAATTGCAGTCAATGGCCAACGTGGAAATTGGCTAATTCTGCCAATTGCCAGCAGTTCAATCCTGACCTGCCAAAGGTTGAGTCAGCTTCCATCCATCGGTAAAATGAGGACCCAGATTGTTGGGGGCAATATGCTGACTCTGTAGACTATTAGAGAGGGCTGTAAAGCACTATGAAGTGGTATATAAGTCTAAATGCTATTGCTATTGCTATTTTTGCACTGAAGAGCAGTAAATTAAATACAAAACTGGTATAATGTAGTAATGTAGACTTAGATTCCAAATGCATTATTTAGAGAGAACATGCTTAGGCATTATGTGAAACACTTAGGAAAAATTATATATTAAAAATATACTAGTTTGCTCCTAATATTGCTAGGGATACATGGGTCTATCTAAATAGAAAGAATAGAGGATTTTAGTCAGCACCATATTATCTTTTTCCTCTTATTTTAACAGGAAGCATTAACCAGGTGGCAGTAGATTTTCCAAGTATATTTACAGTGCCACACAAGAGGATAACATCCCTAGAGAATCTACTTAAAGAAAAATGTCTCTTCACAATGGCACAAGTATCAAAAATTCTACAAACAAGTCCACAACTCCTTTTAGAAGAGTTAAATGATGTAGAATACAAATTCCAGGTATTTTCAAAATAACTTTGCTGCTGTCAGATTGCACATAGTGGTACACTGTTCCATTGCTGAACTTGACCAATTCAATAAATAAATATATGCTTTAAGATATTTCATATACTCCTATTTTCATAATGTGACTTTAACTGTTGCATTTATCACTCCAGATATTGCCTCTAACAATATATTTGTTAGAAAATTTTGTTCCTATGGACTTTTATTTTTATTATTAACATTAAAATAAAATCTATTATATGGATCCTGAGAAATATCTGTCTATTGAATCTACCTTATGATGTTTCTTGCTTTTGAAGATATAATAATGAAGACTTTGGCCTCATATCTTATTTCAGGAAAGCTTACATCCTGATGTTTTGATTTCACTGATCTTTAACTATTTTCTTTCTGTCATTTTGAAAAGTGGAGCCTTCCATTGTTATGCCTTTTTTGTTCTAACAATTGCTGAAAATGGTACATGATGGCTCATAAAGTCCAGATCACAGGAAGTAATTGTCCCATTCTATTTTGCCTTAGACTTTATACTTGTGAAACTAGTTGCTCACCAAGCAGTACATTTCTTCCTATTGGAGAGTTTCAAATAGAGACTTGATTACCATCTTCCTAAAATATTTTAGCAAAACCTCTATTAAGAAAGGGCTTGGAACCTGTGAGTTCTCACAACTGCTTCCAGCCTATGATTTACTAATTCTGTGAAGTTTTACAATAAACCTCTTTCTCCTGGATGGCTTACTCTGTCCACATTTTTATTTCCATAGCCATTTTTTAAAATTAAAATGGCCAAATCCCTTTTCATCTTTAGAACGTATACACTTTAGTAAGCTAGTTAACTGCTTAATTTTCCTGTAAAATATGAGACAAAATACAGAAATACTAAGTAATAATTCTTAAGGAATAGTAGAAACCTGCAGCAAAAGTAATTTAGCAATTAAAAAAAGTCAACCCCCCAAATCTTTCACCCATAATCTATCATAATATGGATTGGTTACTTGGAATTCAAGCCCCATTAGCACCAGCTATCATAAATAATTATAATTTATAATGCTTGGATTTTAATACATATAGCAGTCTCAATTTCTTCACATCCCAATTGACACTCAGATTTAAAATAAAATTATATTTTATGTGACAATACCCCGTATTAAGGGGCCCTTAGAGATAATTTTCTTGTACACACCTGAATAGATTTTTCTCGCAGGCTGCAAATTGTAAATTAAGAGCACAACCTTCTTGAAACTAACAGACACAATTTAGTGTTTTGTGTTGAACTGTGTCCTTGACTTACATTTGTTGTAGTAGAATGTTAGTGTTTATTTTTTCACTTAATAATCTCTGTTTTTTAGTTTGCCTATTTCAGGATGGGAATTAAACATAGAGAGATACTGCAGTCTGGTTTCTTCCAAGCATCGCTGGCTGAAATAAACACACGGATAAATTTTTTGGAGCGCTTGGGACACTATCAAACTCCTGATAAGAAAGGACAGACCCAAATTGTCAATCCCAAACTGAAAAGTATTATCAGAGCTTCTGAACAGGATTTTGTGACTAAAATAGCCTGCTCCTCAATTGAAGAATATGAGGTCTTTAAGAAGTTGCTGGCTGATGAAGAAGAGCAGAAGAGGCAACAGGAAGAAGCAATGGAAGAATTCTCAGTTTCAGAGAATGATGATGGAAGTGATTCAGAATAATTTTGCAATTAAACGTTCTTGCTATCTTGTAGTAGTAATAGTATTCCTTGCCTTTTTAAGATAGGAAGGAGGGAGATGGATACTTCTGATAACAGCGAAATCTAACACGTGTTTTTTTTTAAATGAGTTATTAAAAAACGAAAGGCAGGTTGGGAAATCAAACTCAAATATCGTTTCATAAATATGGCTTTAAATAAAGTTTCTAAATGGTAGCCTTATTTGAAAAGAAATGTTTTTTAATGCAATTTTATAGCAAACTCCAGGAATCCTTTCATTCTTAAAAAAAGGCTGGTTTCGGCTAGTCGAGAGGTGACACTCAGCTGGCTCCAGGTGATTATAAACGCTTCGCTGTGAGAGGGATTCTTCCCGCTTGCCTTGAAGGAGGCAGTGGTGAGGCCCCTCCCCAAGAAGACTTCCCTGGACCCGGCGGTTTTGAACAACTTTCGTCCTGTCTCCAATCTGCCCTTTTTGGGTAAGGTTGTTGAGAAGGTGGTGGCCTCCCAGCTCCTGTGGGCCTTGAATGAAGCTGATTATCTGGATTCTTTACAGACCGGTTTCAGGCCTGGGTACAGCACCGAGATGGCTTTGGTTGCACTAATGGATGAGCTCTGGCGTGCCCGGGATAGGGGAGTTTCCTCTATCCTGGTCCTACTTGACCTCTCAGTGGCTTTCGATACCATCGACCATGGTATCCTTCTGGGGCGACTTAGGGGGTTGGGAGTGGGGGGCACCGTTCTACGGTGGTTCTCCTATCTCTAGGGTCGTACCCAGTCGGTGTTGGTGGGGGGACAGAGTTCTAGTCCGAGGGCTTTGCTTTGCGGGGTCCCTCAGGGCTTGATCCTTTCCCCTCTTCTTTTTAACATATACATGAAACCACTGGGTGAGATCATCCGATGACATGGGGTGGGGTATCATCAGTATGCTGATGATACCCAGTTATACATCTCCACCCCTGATCGAATTAGTGATG
>JANHGC010009793.1:185514-195899 GCA_027560395.1 Boaedon fuliginosus | reverse complement strand
TTACCAGAGTAAACAGATTTGCTGCAAAACAATTGTGGTTTGTCGTCTCTGAGGGAAACTAACATCGGTGACTGACAACCAACTTATATCAATGAGCATTGTGTCATTTGCATCAATCTGCAACATCTGGAAAACTGATCCAAATGATGTCAAATATCAATTACATAATTATACAAATAATGTAAATTTGGTTGTCATGGACATTCATATATAATACAAATCCACAAATGGTTCATTTAACTGAAGTTTAACTACATACCGTACAGTGAACTTCCATGGAAGAAAGAGTGTCATGCAGGCAGGGAGATGTATAGACAGACTTGAAGGTCCAACCACAGAGTAATGTAAGTAGAACTTTTTTCATCTGTCAGCATTAGATAAGATTCTATGTTGTTAGACCTCTAAGCCTGTTGGAATAGGTGCCAATTTGTCTTTGCTTTGTGCAACTTTGGGTAGTAGTTAATACATCTACATGAAATGCTGGTTAAGTAGGGATGAAAAAATAAAGCCAAAGATTGCCTGGCAGTCTAAAGTCATCTCCCTAATGCATCACACCTAACTTTAATAGCATTTAGATGTCAAATATCCACTGCAGTACAATTTACAATATTATTAGTTGGATTTTATTTTGGGTACTGTCTCACATATGGCTGTTTTAGGTAAAGATGTGGTAATTCAAGAATACCACGATATAAATTTCTTGTATATCTAATCGATGAAGACTCATTAACAATAGGAATGATAATTGTATGGGGCAAAGGCAAGGTGTTATTCAGTGTACACCAATGTTTTAGATTCTCCCATTTTGCTAATGTTACCTTCATAGGATAAAGCAGCTCAAATTAGGCCATTGCACCGCCAGGAAGCCCCCTCTGACTCAGTGACTCTTTCATGTTTAGTGTGTACACAGAGATCAGTCGATTCTCTGGAATTAGAAGAAACCTCAAAATCTCTGAACTCTAGCCTGTGCATCAAATAGCAGTAAAAAATTCTGCTGGGGAAAGAAGTTGAGTCTTTGTGCATAGAAAGAATGTGGTCTGAGATGCAGGTGTGACATTTGTTGGGGGAGGAAGCTGTTTCACTGTGGTAAGCAAACTCCGAAGTCAAAAAATGTTTTGTATGCTCTGCAAAGTCATGCACGTGGAATCTCAGTAAAGCCTGAGAATCGCATCATAGTGAGGTTGAACAGGGCAAAGTAGCAATAGCAATAGCACTTAGACTTAGATTAACCAGGCAATATTAGGAGTGTGTGCCTTCTACTTTGGAAGATATAGGGCTGAAATAGGGAACTCACTTAACTAACAGAACCAGTCAGAATCAGTTGCAGACTTCACACAATCGCCTATTACAGCTACCAATTAGAAAAAAATGTTTCTCAGCCAAATAAGTTTTAAACAATTAAACATGTTTAAACATGAATACAGGCCTGACACTTTCAGATGTGTTCAGGGATAGGAGCTCTTAGAATTACCCGAAACATTGTTGAAGAGCTTCTTGGTTGGGAATCTTAGACCTTAGCAAGGCACTAGACCGAGGAAAAGTGGGGTGTAATAATGAGTTTTGAAGCAAGACAATAGTTTTTTAGCCACTGTGATTTGTGAACATCACATTTATTTGAGATAAATGATGCACTTATTAAAGGTAATGCTTGACATCTGCTGTATTTTTAATTACTTTAAAACATCAAACATACTGCCTAATTAATTAGATACAATCTTTATTTGAAATAATTAGCCTTTTAAAGATTAATCTGTTACTCTAATTGATTACAGTATTTGACAAATTTGCATATTCCAGGATTGGTTTGAATGTGGCATCATCTATGACTCCAGCGCAGTAGAGGTGGTATGGCCATTGTCATCAGGAAATCTCTTATGGCAACCAAAGGATATAATTGCTTATTGGATCGAAAATTGGAGAATGAAATAGTGAAAGACAATATGATAGCGTGGGCGAAGAATTTTGGCTACTCAATTAATTTGGATGATTGGCACAAACTATGAGGGAAAAATATCAAATTGTTAACAGCCACAACATATAAAGAAAACCTATACAAAATGTTTTATAGGGGGCACCTACCCCCAGCAAGATTGGCAAAGATGTTCCCTAACCTCTCTCCAAGGTGTTGAAGTGCAAGAATCCCCAAGGAACATACTACCTATGGGGGACATGCCCCTCAGCTAAGGAGTACTGGCAAAAAATCCAAAAATGGATCCAAGAAATACTAAATATTAGGGTGGATATGAAACCAGAGATTTTTCTATTGGGTATGATAACAGACAAAAAGGCAAATATTACCTAATGACACATATTATCACAGCGGCGAGAATAACCTATGCGCAATATTGGAAAGCAGAAGAAACACCAACAGAAGGGAAACTTATACAAAAAATTTTGGACTGTGCTGAAATGGACAAATGAACATTAATATTAAAGGAAAAAGAAGATTCAGAATATTTTAATAGTTGGCAACCCTGGTATAACTGGTTGAACAAGAGATGGCGAGAGTAAAAATCTCAGAAGACAAAGATCGAAGAGAGAAGTAATGGTTAGCAATGGAATGGGGAGAAAAAAAAATAGTAGATAGATATTAGGGAAATTGAAATATCATTTTGTGTAATAATCTGTCCCACAACGTAACAGCTATTAATTGTATATTTAGATTATTGATAGGTATGGTATAAGATTGATAATATTAACCTTTATTGGTTTTGTATATACATGGTATGAGAGTTATGTTATAACTGTATAATTTTAATCAATAAATTTTTTATAATAATAAAAAGGAAATCTCTTATGGCTTTCAAGGATGCTGATTGTGAGACCCTGTTAATTAAACTGGGCTCTAGGGATCAGTTAGGATTATGGCTGTTGTTATCAACCACCCTACTGTATAACAAATTCCCTGACTAATCTTGACTTCATTTCTTAGTTGGTACTAGAGTTCTCCATGTTTACAGTTCTGGGAGACTTTAATCTGCTTTCTGTGGGTATGGGAGTTCATGACTTTCATGAGAACCATGGGTCTATTCAGGTAATCCAGAACCCAACTTGGGACACCTTTCACATGCCAAGTTAGCGGTTCCTGTCAGAGAAGTGGATTGGCGGGGGGGGGGGTTCAAAGGAAACTGGTGTAGGTGTGGGTTGTCTCTGTGATCTGCTGCATAGCCTATTTGAAGCCTTGGTTACTAGTTGGAATAAGTGGGTAGCTGAGCCCTTGGATCAGATCACATCTGTGTAACCTCTCTCCTCTCACGGACCCAGCTACTCTCTGTGATTTATGGAGAAACTGAGCAAATTGAAAACAGAGGTGTCTAGAACACTGCTGACAATAAAGAGCAAACCCAAGAGAACATTGATAAGAGCCACTATTAAGGCCTACCTTGTGGCTATAAGGGCAGTGAAACCCCAATACTTTTCCACCGTTATGGACTACAGACTATCACCTGTCGTCTGTTTTGGGTTACTCATATCTTCTTGGGTAAAGGAGGAATGGAGAACATCCTACAGGTACTTGTGTAGGAATTTGCATAGCATATGATGGATAAAATCACTTGGATTTGTTCCCTGTTAGATGGTGGTCTTGTTGCAGGTCCAGTGGAGATGCTTGGAGAGAAGTCTTGCCCGCTTATCTAGAAACAGTTTGAACCAGTTGGATCTGAGGAAGATCTTTTGCACAATCAGGAAATCCTCCTACACTGGTGAATTCTGCTCACAGGTGGCAGTCTTGTTCATCAGTTGTATCCATTCCTGGATTGAAGGGCCTGCTTATAGTTACTCATGCCCTTCTCATCTCCAAATTGTACTACTGCCTCACCTTTTGGAATATACTTCTCTCCCTCCCCCTCCCCTCGAATTAGATTAGTTTAGTCTCTTTTAACAGTTTGAAAGTCCCTCAATACCTGGTTAGGTAAACAGACTTGGGACTTCATTGCTTGGTGCCTAGTGTGGTATATTTGTTTTTAAAATATTTTTTAAAAGTCTGGATTTTTTTTATATTTCTCGTTTTGATATTTGTCGTTTGATTGTTATATGCTTCCAAATGTCATGTTTTGGGAGATAGCCAACTATACAAATTTGACTAATAGAATTTTGATTAATAAATTAATGTATTCAGAAATGCCAGTGAGTAATGTATTGCTCCACTCAAAAAACCCTAATTGGCTTGGATACTGAGGAATACAATAGATAAAACTAGGCAGCATAGGAACATATTTAAAAAAAACAACAGTTTTCAATGTGCTAGAATATGGATTTAACTTGGTCTGATGAAGGGAAAAAAGAAGAGATAGATGTATGAGACAAAACTTCATCAACCTAAAAAATCTTGACCCAAGGAAAATAATTGGCATGGAAAAAACCCCAATATAATAATTTAAGAACATTAACTGGGCAGATTTAGAACAATACTTATGCCTTTAAAAAAACTAACATCGCTACAGGTTTAATCCACTTTCAGACTGGCACTTCAGATTTATAGCTGGACCCAAATTCTTTAAGGACCAAGAGCCAATTGGCTTTTGTTGTTTATATTAGAGAAAGAAAGAATTAATGGTGGGTAGGATGGTGGAGGGTGAACAACGGGCAAGGACTTAGCTGAAGGAAGAAGATCCATTTTCAAGGAAAGCAGAGTTTTTTTGCCCTTATTATTCCATTTTATCTATTTAACTGACTGTGCAATGCCCTAATGGTGCCTGGTTTCTTTATTCATTATTGCCCATGGCAGCTATGTCTCTCTACATCTTGGAAACTACATAAAACAGCTTTAACGAAACCACTACAAATGTTGCAGATTATCTACAATCAGACAACACACTCTTAATATCCCAATCAAATACACTTTTATATATTTGCATATGGAATGTAAATTGTTTATCTCTGGAATTCTGCCCAACATGCACCATTAAAGACCTAAAAATAATTTACTACAGAAAAGTTCAATTAAAAAAAAAGTTAAACTGAATACATTGCATAGGATTAGCTAAGGATATTTTAAGTTCTACAGACTTTAGCACTTTTTTCATTAATATTCATCCATCTTTTATCAGGAACAATCTTCTCTTCCCTTTAATATTCCAAACTAGAATATTAAAAAAAAGTTCTACATTTTTTCCTGCTGGTAGCAGCCATCCTCATCATGATATCTGTGGACTTCTATTTCCAAGAATTTCCAGCCAATAAGCATGTTGAAAAGAATTAAGAGTTGGAGCCTGTATCTTGAAATGTGATAAAGACTGGCCTATGGAGTCAGGATTAACAGCTTCCTCAGGTACACATCATTATCCGATTGTGATCTTTGCTTTATGTGAAGGAATATGTATATATATATGCCCTTACTTGCTCCTCTCTTTAGTACTATTTGTATTAATTGTAACCAAAGGCTTCACACAGGATAGTGCATGGGGTTAATTATTTTGTCTCAGCATCTTCTATTTGTTATAAATAATGGGAATCAAAGTAAATGTTCTTCTTTTATGTTTTATACAAAATTAGGATTCCCATAAAATGGCTATGGTTTTTCATTGTTGTCGGATCACTTATTATTGATTGCAGTCAAGAATATTATTATGACTCATCAGACTTATCAAATGACTCATCAGAAGTTCATAATTGAATCATCAGAATTTTTTCAATGGCAATTTTTTTAAAAAATTAGAATTTTTATATTTTTAACTACTGTAGTTATTTTAACTAATAAAAACTAAAAAAGTAAAGAAAAATAGAAAGTGCAGAAAAGAATAGAAATAATAGAAAACAAAAAAATCTTATCTTACAATAAAATAAATGATCTCGTCTTCCCCTATCCCAACCCTTATCTATAAACAAATCCTTAAAACCTCATGATTTCACTACTGATGTCAGGAAAAGTCCACTAAGGGTCATCAAAGATAACATATTTTTTTAACCTTGATCAAATAAACAAACTTTATTTTTTACTTCTAACAATCTTGATTTTTAGTCCTTTCAAATAATGGCCTAGAACTTGAATTCTTTTCATGTTTTCTTTATATTTTCTCACAAAATTCTTCAAAGCTTTAACAAGCTTCTTTTGTAAATTCAATATGGAAAATTATTGTCACTTGCTTAGTTTATTATTTGTATATTCCTTTTAATTATTAAGACATCAGACTTTCTATCTTCAATACATAATTTTTCCATATCATTTTTGTAATGATAAAAATGAAAAATGATAAAAATGAAAATGAAAAATCCACTTTCATCAATCTTGTCAGATATAATCTGTTCCTCTTTCATAGCATCTTTTAAACACAGTCCTACTTTAGAAGCAGATACTTATTTAACTTCTGAATTCACTGTTTAAAAATAGCCTTCAGTGTGCCTAATGCTAAATTATATTGCCTCATTCTGTGATAGTAGGTTCAATTTAATTGTAATTTGATTGAAGTGTTCTTCTCTTTTAATTGTAATCTTCAGGTCTTCCTAGTTCCCTTTAGTGCCCAACCTTCAAAGTCTCATGGTATCATATTTCTAAGAGAATTGAAAAAAAGCATTGTCCCATGGGAAGGATTTCTACAATTAATTCCAAAATCTTCTTTCAAATCTATCTGTCCATTTGTAACTTTCCAAAATCAAAGTTCTAATCATCTGTTTGCTTTTAATTCCAAAATTTAAACTTGTTTTTAAAATGTATTTCACTAAGGATTGAAGGAAACTTACCCAAATTGATAAAACTTGATTCAAAAGTTCCTACCATAATTGCTGAAAAATAGTTTACAAACTATTTCCAAAAGTGATTAGAAAAAGAAGTGTGCAAACTCAGTGTCTTTTGGTTATTTCCTCATCTCCCAGAGATCCAAACCCACCAGAGGCCACTGTCTTGTGGTTTCTTTGTGAGGAGCGACTGTATGGAGCACTTGTGGGCAACCTCCAATCCTCTCCTTCTCCAGAGAGGAATTACAAATGAGCCAGTCTCTTCACCAGCTCTTCATTCCACCATGGTTATCAGGTTCACTTTTAGCAGAGCCATTTTCAGTACACCATATCTTCTCTTGGATGTTTGAATCATCGAAAATTTTCTTACGTGATTTCTACTGGGTTTTAATGAGAAATATTCATAATGCCATTCTGTTTTAGCAATTCTTTGAATTGATGTAGACACTGTAGGATAAAGGAGCTTAGAAAAGGTATAAATAAGAAACTTTATAGCAGATAACTAAAGATCTAGTTAATGCAGCAGATCTTTATTCTACCAGATAATAAGTTGCAAAATAATTCTGCTTGTGAGCCTTCTTGATATTGTTATCCAGATGGACACCTATGGTACACACTTTTCCTAACAAAAATTTCAAGACCAACATACTTTTAATTTACTGCTATTTGTTGTCAACTTGCTTCCTAGCTTGGGGTGGGTGCATAAAATAAAACAAATCTTCTAAATGTTTTGGACATTAGGTCCATTGCTTACCCAACATATTCTTGAAGAATTTGGTATAGCAACCCCTCAGGTCAGCATTTGTATGAGGCAACCCTTCTGTGTAAACATATGTTGAGTTATTGCCATGACTAAGGGGAATAAGATTACTGTTTCATAAATTCTTAGTAACATTTTAATGTCCACATGGGAACATTCTTCCTATTATTAAACAAATATGGCATGAAGCAAAAGCCAAGATTTTTTTTAAAGAGCTGCTTCAAACTAGTTTAGTTTTTCAAAGCAATTCAGGTTATTTAGATGCTATCACCATATCCATACAATAAACAAGGGATCATAACAAGCAGTCATTGCAACTTCAGCATATTTATATGGTAATAAATCAAACTATTTGCTTCTAACACGTAATAGTTAAGCATATGGTTTTAGTAACACTTACTTTGAATGTTATGAGCTGTTAAAGCTGTTACTGTAGAAAAGAATTTTACCACTTCACATCAAAAACATATCCTTAATATATTCATGAATTCTCAATAGAAATGTGCAATATATTTTTATGTACAAAGATTGGAGAATTGGAGCAGCTATTTTCATAACACAAAATCATAACACAGAAATATAACCATGTCAAATATACTTATTTATTCTTCACAGCTTTAAATGGCAAAGAGCAATCTCCCAATTATAACTGTGATACAATGATTAAAGTGCTGTATTAGGGCTGGAAAGATTGAGGTTTAAGTCTGGCCTCAACCATAAAAACCTACTACATGACTTTGGATCTCTCTTAGCTGACCTACCTTACAGAGATGCTTTTGAGGGACTAAAAGAGAGGAAGATCCTCATGTAAACTGCCACAGGAATGTCTAAGTAATATGAATGTAAAGATAAATAATAACAAAAAAATAATAAATATTTTAGTGCATAGGTTCAGGAATCTAATCCAGGCCCAGTGATGTTTACTACAAAGACAGTTTTCATTCATGAGTTTCTAGATGTGCAGAGTGGATTCACAGTGTACTATTGCTTGTTTGTGGCTTAGAATTCTGTAGAATCTAACTACTGATTTGTGGATGATTTGACTTAATATGCTCAATAAATTTACCCAATTGTGATGTATTCAATAAACTGATTAAAACTATGTTTTAGCATAATATGTCACAACCTTGTATTCTGTCAGAATATTACTTTGTCACTCAATAGCTTCACTTTTTCATAGATACTATAGAGGCATATACTGTAGGATATTAGTGTATAACTGAACATGATAGAAAATCTTACCTTTATTCTCTCCTAAGCTTCTCCAGTATAAACCTGACTTGCAAAGATATCTGCATTCTCTACTGAGTCAACAATTCACATATGCCAGACCAAAGTATAATTGCCTCTAAAGTGAGACTTAAGGAAAGTTGCATAGTGGATCTTCTTATCATTTATATTCTATTAGAATTGGCTGGATAACAGTATACAATTTAAAACAAAGCTTTTAAGATGTGATTTCCAGTTTATAAATAACCATTTCTGAAAGTCCATGCATTTATCTTAAAATGCACTTTCAAATTAAATGCAGATGCATTCCATGAATGCACAAAGTAGAGGTATATGAATCACAAAATCCACACTTTGTATATATTCCAAGAAATCACATCAGGAATGGGGTCACAGGCTTTCCCCAGAGAAGCCCCCATTTCTAATTGTTGCCATTTGTCAGAACTCTGGAGAACCACCTGCTGATTACATGTGCCATAAATGGTGCCTTCAAGCAGAAACTGTTTTCAGAATCTGTAACGCAAATAACGAGGAAAATGATAAACACAACCTATAAAAGCAGAACAATATGTGTGTGTGCATGTGTGTGTGTACTGAGAGAGAATCTAAATTAAACCCAGAAACGTCACAGAGGGAAAAACACTCAAGCCAAATCAAGCTGAACCTCTAGAAAAAAAAATCCAGCAATACACAAGCCAATCCAGGCACCACCCATGTAACTCAGGCAAAAAACAAAATCTGTCTCAGCAAAATGGCAACTAGTATTGATGCAAAATAACAAGTCTTTTTTATTTATAGCTAAGAGCTTTCTCTAGCTGGAAATCTTACAGTTTCACAACAAAATGTACTTTTTTACTTACTCCAGATGAGCTTTGGTCACATCCAAACCAATGGCTTTAGGGATAAAAATAGAATATCCCCGAGCTTCATGCAGTGGTGCTAAGAACAGTACAATCTTTTGAGTGAACCCTACAACTTATTAATGTTCATGATGGGGGGGCATAAATGAAAAAGAGAGTAAACATCATTGTGTTGGGAAACATATGGTGCACTTTTGACATTTAAGAAATCCAAGAAACAAAACAACCCACCCCCACACCAAGAAATGGCTTCAATAGCACAAACAAATGAAACACAGAATGTATCTGAAATTTCCCCACAAGACCCTTTGGGTTTTAGTAGAAAAGTAACAAACCAAATTTTATTAATTTTTTTGGGGTGGGGGAATGCTCATGTTAATTTAATATATCATGTTAACCTACTATCTAGTTACACAATGCACTGGACAGTATAGTTAGCGATTTTAACTACAATTTTATGTTGCTTAAAGCTGCAGCATGTTTTAAAAGCCACAATCCTGGGTTCACATCAGTCATTATACTAAATCAGCAATGGGAATTTTCTATGGCTGGAGGCAACAATTATTAGTTTCATCAGTGGAAGGGCTATAGAAGGCTGTCCAGTAATGTAGTGACATTTCTGGAAGAGGCATAAATGCAGTGACCATATTTTCTTGGGGAAAATGATGGGTAAATCTGAAATCTGAAAAAGGGGAAAATCTGGAAGAGGTTTGTAAGAATCAAAAATGTTTATAGCTTTGTTTTACAAAGAAACATTCAAGAGAAACCCAAGAAAATAGCAATTAAGTTACCGTATTTTTCAGAGTATAAGATGCACTTTTTTCCTCCCTAAAAGAGGGTGAAAATCTGGGTGCGTCTTATAC
>JANHGC010009793.1:74510-106301 GCA_027560395.1 Boaedon fuliginosus | reverse complement strand
AGGGAAATGAGAAAAGTGGTATTTACCGGTTCTCCGAACCACTTAAAATTATCCCCACCGGTTCCTGGGAACCGGTCCGAACCGGTTGAATACCACACCTGATCACAGTCCAATTGTCTTTGTCTTTGTCTTGTCTGAAACTCCACCGCCATCTTCTTCTCCTCCCTTCCTCTTCTCAGCCACTGCTCTTCCATCTCTCCCGCACTCTCCATATTTGGCCGTTCCAACTGTAATTCCAAAATCTCGGTTGTCTCAAATTCATGCTCTTTCCTCTCCATATTTTTGTCCAAAGCCATCATTATCTGCCCTCCTAAATCCCACGTTTCTTTTAACAATATTAATATCGAATCCCACGTCTCATGAGTCCCAGGTTCTGTAAGCTCCATTTTTTTTCCTCCTCCTTCCCCTTCCGAATTTTTCAGTCTCGATTAAAGTATTAGAAAGTTCTATATAGTCAATAAATCATTGAAAATAAGTTATTCACTGACAGTATCTTTTCCAGTCAATTTTCTTTTCTGTTCACCTGGTTCCATCAGACTCACGAAGTGAAAGTCCTTTTAAATTGCACACAATTTCTTCCGCCGCTAATCCACTCCTGCACAAATTTCTTTATGGATATAGTTCTGGGGGGTCTAAAATCACGTTCCAGATCTTATCTCACCCAAGTCCAAAGCACTGCCCAGGTCTTTCCCTTTTCTTCTTTGACGATCTTTCTGCACGGGCTGGTCTCAACTAATGGCGGCTGAAAGCTGTCGCTTTGTCCCTTGGTAGCTTCAGGAAGCAGTCAATTGGCAGGCAGGGGATAAGCGGAATCCCTATACCCACCCCGACACCTTCCCATCGCTCAGTCCACCCTTACAGGGGGACACAGGCTCCTCTGGGGAGCCCACCGAGGGGAAACCAGGACTGAGGCCGCGGAGCTTGCAGACCTTGCGTCCAGTGCCATTGAGGTCCCAGCTCCGCCCCCCTACTTTTGCTTCTTGAGATTCACCAGGAAGCCCTGCCACAGCCCAGGGTACTGCAAGAAGCACAAGTAAGAAGCAAGCAGGGAAACAAGCAGCCCTAGAGCCATGGTGTGCCAGGAAGCCCCATCCTAGCTGAGCCTACCAACCTGGTTCAAAGGGAGTTTCTTTTGCTGCCTTTATGCAAAGGGGCTTTGTGGTGCAAAGGGCTTGCATATCTCAGTAGCAGCAGGAGAAAGAAGATGGGAAAGGTCTTTTGCGGCAGCAGAGCACAGATTGCCAGGGGTGTCAGAATGCAGAATAATGAGGGCAAATGCAGCTTCCTGGGGTGTGACCTCAAAGCCTTGTGATTCTGGGGCTTCTTGCCACCTAACAAGACAGGAGGTAGGCAGCCAAGGGCAAAGATGGGAGGAAAATACTGCAGGTGGGTGGAAGAAGTTGGAGACAGTCCTTTACTTTACTGAGGCTTTGTATTGAGAGAGAATGCCTTGACTGGTCGCTTAACAACCCACAATTTTTGGTTAATGTGCACAGTGGGGATTGCTGGGATTACTATAGGAATCGTGTGATATCTTGCTTTTTGTAGTCATGTGACATCTCACTTTACAACCATGCCAATCTAAAATGACAATCTGTCTCCAATTGTTGTGATAAGTGAAGGACCACCTGTAGCTGCATATTCTTGACCATTCTTGATCATTGGTTATATCTGTTAGTGTAATAACTTTTCTTCAGTATAACAGGTATACTGGAAAGAATATTACATTATTGACTGTTGTGGGGGAAATGAAAGGCTGAAGTTATTTGATGCTGTTTTATCCCTATTTTTTTTAATAATGTATATCAATGGTCCCCAATCTTTCTGGCCCAATGGATTGATTTCAGAAGAAAAATTGTTTTCTGGGAGTGGGGGATAGTTTCTAATTTTCATGAATTTGTTTCCTTCCAATTTAGTAACTCAAGAACTGCTAGTTTTAGTAAGGAATTGTACAAAACATCAATATCAGGAGTAGGGTTGATTCTTCCACACCTTTACTAAAAGAATAAAAGGAAACAACGAAACATTTATATTTATTATTCTTAGTCTGTTTGAATAAATTATTTGCTCAAATTCTTGCAAACTGAGTTTACTAGAGATAGTTTTGAGCCTTAATTTCAAACACCTTAAGTGCACTTTTCTCTAGGAATGAATTAAGTGTCCTAAATGAATCATATTATGTTAAGAGTAAAACAAATTTTTTTAGACCACCTGCCAAAATAATCATTTTAATGAACAATTATACTAGCAAAGGAATACTGTCAAGAATATTATCGCTGTTTCCATCTTTATGCAATTGTGAAATTAAATATGAAATGTAATTTGATTTAAAATGGTGTAGTATACTTTCAGTTCCCTTCCAACTGGTAATAAATAGTATGTAACATTGGAAAGACAAGATGTGGAAGTTCACACACATTGAAATAGTGCCTTGTATTAAGAACCTTTTCTTTGATTGTTGAACAAGGAATTCATATATTATAGGAGAGCTTACAAGTTTCCTTTAATTTTTTTTTTAAATGGTGATGAAACCAGGTTTAAAGCATATTAAATAAATAATAATAAATATTCCCTGGCTGAAGGAGCATGCAAAATAATTATGGCAGCCTCTTAAATTCTAAACTAGTTCCCAGTTTAATTTACTGTGAGACTATGTAGATTGTTACCCTAACTCATTAATATTTCAGGTATTCCATGTTGAGTTCTTCTGGGAATTATGGTGACATAAGAGTGCGCAAGTTTACTTATCACGTCTGTCGTATACTACCACCTCTTAAACTACCAAACAACACTATCTTCTGCGGATCTTACTGTTGAACACATCTGTTAAAGTTAGAGAAGAACATGCTGATGTGTAGATTACAAACTCGAAGGACATTATGAATAACACTGTCTTTATTTCTACAGTGGGAGCCAAGAAGAAAGATTTGCTCCCGGGTGGAACAGGGATTACTCTCCTTCCCTTGATAGTCTTGCTCAAGAAAGACACTCTGGCAACTTCTCTGGCAGAGAATCACTTCCTTTTGATATCCAGGGACTCCCAGGCATCCTCAATCCTCAGTTTGCGAACAGAGAGGAATCTACTTTCAGCTTTGGAGGTAGAGATGGGCCATGTAGTGACTTCAGAGGTGAGGAGGGTCACATGCATGATTTTGGAAGCAGAGATTACTCGCCTTCAGATTTTCAGAGTAGGGATGATTCACAGTTGGACTTCAGAGCTAGGGTACCACTCCTTCCAGACTTTAGGGGTAGGGAGATGTATCCTGGAAATTTTCAGGATAGAGAAGGCCAGGCTGTGGAGTATAGTGGAGGAGATGTTCCTCCCATGGATTATAGAAATAGGGATACATTCCAAATGAACTATAGAGATAGGGAAGCTCATACAGTGAACTATGGAGGCAGAGATGATACTTCATCAGATTGTCGTGCTAGGGGGACATCTGATTTGGATTTCCGAAATAGAGATGGATCACACCCACACTTTAGAACAAGAGACATGCCTGAACAAGATTATAGGGGCAGAGAGCAACCATATTCAGACTTCAGGAAAAGAGATGTACCTGATACAGATCTGAGAAATATGGGTGCGGCTGATTCAGACTTCAGAGACAGAGATATACCCCATCCAAATTTCAGAAATAGGCCAAAACCTCAGGCTGATCAGGATTTTAGGGGTAGGGATGCCCCACCACCGCTGGATTTTGCAGAAAGGGAGAGACCCTCAGCAGACTCAAACGTTGTAGACTTCCATCACAGTAAATCTACAGCACAATTAGCAGATAGAGAATGTAAGATAGAAGAGACTGTAGTAGTTAGAGACAGGTCTTCTTTGAATATTCAGAATGAGAATTTGCCACATTCAGAATCAAGAGCCAGAGAAGAAGAAAACCCCCAAGAACAAAATCTTGAGACTGAATCTTCTCTAGAGTTCCAAAATAGCCGCAATCTTCTTCCCAATCTTCCGGACCAAGATAAGCCTGCTCAGGGCTTTGTTAGCAATCAGGAGATTTCTGCAAAAGAAGAGCAAGTAGCTGAAATGCCTGGACTAAAAGAAAAAAGTGTTCTGGATTTCCTTGGAAGGCAGGATACAGACTACAGGGGCATTGAGTATCGAGATGTAGATCACCGTCTTCCAGGATGTCGGGTCTTTGACTATGAACATGGCAAATCTTTTGCTGATGGGAAGTCTTGTAAAGAATCTCAACCAGATCTTCAGGTATGCAATTTATTGTAAAGTTTGTATCTTAGTCAAGTTTATAAAATGCTTACTAGAAGATGATAATATTTTAAAAATCAAAGCTGTTAGCTGTAATTAAATTAATTCTCCTTTACACCATCTCACATCACTCCTTGTATAGTGAAATTTGTAAATTGTAGTGTAGATATTGTTACATGAGATTATTTATTAATTGGGTTTATATTTTGCCTTTTCTTGGGTTTAAGATGATAGGCATAGTTTCCCCTGTTCCAAGTTTTTCTCATAAAAAGAATCTGATTGGCATGAGGGATAATAGCCTAAATCCATGGAACTGAGCTTCCATGGTTGAAGGTGAATTTGAACCTATAAACTTTTACTTCACATTTTAATCGATACAACACTGGGTCTTCCATACAGCTTTCTGTGTCTAATTTCTTTAATTCTAATTTGTTTCTTATAAATTGATGCTTCCTATTAGTGGTGGACATATTTTTACATGCAGTCTTAGCACCTTGACGATAAAATCTTATGGATTATATTGTAACTTTTAAAGGGAATTTACACACTTTCGACTATGTTTGACTTATTGCACCTTTCCTATACTTCATTGTTGACTTTCAAATCCTTTTGAATTTTATTTTGAAGGACCAAGATTATAGAACCTGTCTCAAAGATACCAAGCCAAGCAAGTTGATTCGACTAGGAAGAGTGCCTGAAACTGCTACAAAAGATGATGTACGTTGTGTTTATGAAGCTTACCTAGTAATAGATAATACACTAACCGTATATTATAGCTTTTGTATTTCTCAGTTCCAAATAATAGAAAAACAGAATTTAACAATTCAGTTAGACAGTGCAGGTCCAGGAACTGTAGAGAGAAAAGAAAAGAAAATTGCCTGCAGTTTGCTTTTGACTGTTGAATGTTGTTTTAATAGAGATGTTAATGGAGTTATATTTGGAAAAACAGATCTGTGCTGATTTAATAGTGATTTATGACAAATTTGCATAATTTTAATGTAGTTTCAAAGCTAGTTATGTTCACTTTTCTTAAAATGTTGAAATATGCCAGTTATATATATTTCATATTTCTTTTAATATCACAATGTTTTAATAGGAAGAAGACACATTTGTTTTGCCCTGGTTTAATGAAAGGCAGGATTAGATTCTCAGCAGGGTAGTTTGCTATTGATCACAAGACGTTGTCTTTTCTTGGGCTGTTCCAAATTCCTTCATTGTCTAATCTGTATTTATTTTACAATTAAAACAGATTAACTTTTTAATATCCTTAAACTGTCTGTAGCTTTTTCAGAACACTATAATCTGTGGTATAGATAGAAGCAGATCAAACCAGTATAGGTAGTGGTCACTTAAGAGTGGAAATTGGTATTGGTAATTGATAAGTGATGTGGTCATAAACCATGACATCACATGACTGTTGGCTTATGACAGAGGTTGTAGCCGTTGCAGTTGCAATTGTTTCAAGGATCATGTAGTCACCATTTTCCTGCTGGCTTCCCCATTGACTTTGCTTATCAATAGCTGGCAGTGAAGGACACAACTGGTAATCATGTGGCTGTAGGACATTGCAATCTTCATAATGGAGAACCCTTTCCAAATGGCTGAATTGCAATCATATGACTAGCAGAGATAGCTGGAGGAATGATTATAAGTCCCCTTGTTCAGCACTGCTGTAACTTCGAATGGATGGACAAGTGGGGCCTGAATGAGGACTATGTTAGAGTAATTGAAGGGGAGCACCCTCCAAAAGCATGTAGCAAAAATGAATTTATTGTGACATAGTTTTTGATGTATTTTAGCTTACATTGTCAAGTACTTTCCATTTTCAATTCCATTAATGTGAAATCATTATTTTGAGGTCAAACAGAATGAATATTCAGTGTTAAAATGTTCAGTATAATACCGGCGTTACCACTTAACTGGTAACCTTGTTTTTATAGATTCTCAATGCTTTCCAAGTATGTGATGGAACACCAGTGAAAAACCTGCGTCTAAAAGATTATACCACAGGTGGGTTTTTTCAATTTTTTAAAGTTTGTTAGATTTACATTGTTTCTATAATTATTGATCAGGTGATCTGCTTCTTGCTAGCATTTTGATTTTAAGAGAAATTTGCGGCATATGATCTATTCACTTGCCTTTTTACTGGATTGACATTTTCAGGATTAGGTTTAGCAAGTCTGTTGCAAATCACTTGTTTTAGCTCTGCATTAATACTGAGGTTAGACACCTTTGAAATACAGAGGATAAACTTGTTCTAACATGAAATTCAAGAACTAGTAAAAGTTTGTCTTCAGTAACTTTAACAAAACATGTCTCTGGAATACCTTTCCCATAACAATCTCAATAAAAATAGACTTACAATCATAGAATTGGAAAGGACCATGGAATTCATCTAGTCCAATCAGATGGAACATGTTCAGGATATATTGGAATATCTGACAGATAACTTATAGCCCTTGTTTGAAGATCTCTAGTGAAAGAGAAATAACCATGCAATGTGGCAGTACATTGCACTTGCAAACAGTTTGTACACTTAGGAAGTTCCTCCTGATATCTAGCCTCAGTCTTCTTCCTTATAATTTCAATCCACTGGCTCTTGTCCTCTGTTCTGAGACCAGAGAGAATAAGACCGCTCCCTCTTCCCTAAGAGAACTTTTCAGATATAGAAGATAGCTGTCAAATCCCCCCTCGATTTTCTTTTCTGTAAGCTAAACATAGCCAGATAATTTGATTGTTCATGACATTGTTTGGTTTTCAGATCTCTTACTACCTTGGTAGCTCTCTGCTGAATCTATTTCAATTATCATTGTTCTTTTTGAAATGGGGTCTGTCCAGGTCAATTAACTTTCCGTGATTTGGACTCTGTTCCTGTTAATGTATCTCAAGATGTATTTGAATGTTAAAAGATTCCTCTCATCAGAATCATCAGATGCAAATAATTCTAAACTGATCACTAAAACCTTTACTTATAAATTCTGTGACATTTGGGTGACTATCTTTATTTCAGAGAATGGTGTGTTGATAATTTCCTGGCTCCAATTCTTACGTCCAATATTGGTATCGGATGAATTTTATAAGGGAACATTTGTAATACGCTAGCATGTAATAAATATTCATAAAGTTCAACGTGATATAGAATAAGGAAAACAAACATTACAGATCTTATAGGACAAAAGTGCAAAAGATGTTCTTGGTTCCCCCCCCCTTTTGCTGCAATCTGTTTTGAAAGCAACTAGAAGACAGAGTCAGCTTAATAATGTATATTTGAGCACCAAGTAGAGCTTGCTTTTTAGATATTTCTTGATATACAGAAAAATTTAGAAAAAGAAAAATCTATATCAGTATAGAATTCTGTTATTATCCCACAAATTTCTGTGTCTTTAACTTACATCTGCGTGACCTACCTGCTCTTAGCGTGAAAGAGAATAATTTACCAGAATTAAAATATCCATCTTTACCATTTTTTTTTCCAATTTAAGTTTATTATCTGAAAGCAGAGATTCAATTCAGCAACATTTATCAAACACAAAGTCATGAGCTTACTGTCTTGAATAATGAGCAAGACTTTTAGAAAGTAGATTGTGGAAAACCTTTTCCCCCTTCAAATGTATTATTTTATATCACTTTTGACAATAATATTCTGATTAGTTTAAAGTCTGGTTCATCTAACATACCTTAGTATTATTATTTATAATTTTATATTTTGGGGTCTTTTAAATATTAATAATGTCAAACTTATAATTCTCCACCTTGTTCTGTGTAATCTGGTCATCTTAGCTTTAAGAGGGGTGGCATATAAACTTAATAAAATAAATAAAAATTATTCATGGTCAAACCTAAGTTCTGTTTTTGTGTGTGTTTCCTGACGTTTTGTAATCTTGATGTGCTCAGCACTGCAAATATTCTGTGAAAATAGAAATAAAAACTACTTAGGGTACAGCTGTATATGTAGGAATCCCCAAGCTGTGGGCCACACAGCCCTCAACCGGGCCTTGGCCTTTTCTCTTCCACTACATGAGTGGAAGGCCACAAGACCACATCCCGAAGGCTTCTTTTCTCTCTTGCGTGACCGGAGCTGTGCACGTGCACGTTCTGGCCCATCACTCGTGTGGCCTAGTTCTCTCCCTCTCCAAACTAGGCTGCCAAGCCACAAAGGTTGAGACCTGCTGGTTTACAAAGTTTGAGTCTATCTCCTTTAACATATATCAGCTTTTTAAAACAGTTTTGCATGTAAGGTCCCATATATTCCTGTATTATATACAGTGAGCGAAATAAGTATTTCATCCCCTGCTGATTTTGTCCGTTTCCCCTCTGACAAAGAAATGACAGGCCATAATTGTAATGGTAGGTTTATTGTAGCTGTGAGAGACAGAATAACAACAACAAAAAAACCCCTCAAAAACACAGTGCTCAAAAGTCACAGAGGGATTTGAATTGTAGTGAGGGAAATAAGTATTCGATCCCTTCACAAAAGATTTCTTAGTACTTGGTGGCAAAACCCTTGTTGGCAATCACAGAGGTCAGACGTTTCTTGTAGTTGGCCACGAGGTTTGCACACATCTCAGGAGGAATGTTGTCCCACTCCTCTTTGCAGATCCTCTCCAAGTCAGAAAGGTTTCGAGGCTGATATTTGGTAACTTGAACCTTCAGCTCCCTCCACAGATTTTCTATGGGATTAAGGTCTGGAGACTGGCTGGGGCACTCCAGGACCTTCATGTGCTTCTTCTTGAGCCACTCCTTTGTTGCTGTGGCTGTGTGTTTTGGGTCATTGTCATGCTGGAATACCCATCCACGACCCATTCACAATGCCCTGGCTGAGGGAAGGAGGTGCTCACCCAAGATCTGATGGTACATGGTCCTGTCCATCGTCCCTTCGATGCGGTGAAGGTGTCCTGTCCCCTTAGCAGAAAAACACCCCCAAAGCATAATGTGTCCACCTCCATGTTTGACAGTGGGAATGATGTTCTTGGGCTCATAGCATTCCTCCACACACGGCGAGTTGAGTTGATGCCAAAGAGCTCAAAAACTTTTACATTTTTTATGTTTTAATTTTCTTTATATGCTTTATTTCTAATTTCATGAAATGTATGTTAATATTCTATGCTGCCTAGAGAGCCACTGCATGACAATAAGAGGCTTTAAATAATTTAATTGTGATTGAAAACAAAACTTTACACCAATCTGTCTCAATTTAACACTTTTCTGAAATTTACAGTTTTCCACCAAAGCATAAGCAAAAGAAAACCTGTCAGATCCCATCCCTTTCTGTGGTTCCTGCTGAGCTGAATATACAGTACTGTGAATCCAATAATTTCACAAAATAAATTTCAAAAGTTTAGGTTTTAGCCTGTATTGTTTTGTATTTTCTGTTAATCTTTTTACCTTTCATTTTAATAACAATACTGAAAAATACTTAAGCTGCTTTACTTAGCTTTTAAAGAATGCTTAAGGAGCCAACAACATTTTAAATTTACATTCTTTCTACTTATAAAAGAACTCAAGAATCATTGCCATTAGAATTCTATACAAAAGTAACAAAGTCATCAATGCCAACAGAATAAACACAACAGTACAGCAGTAAGAATAAAAATTCACTTCTTCCATATTACTGGCAGAACAAAAACATTTTCACCTTTTTTCTGGATGTCCCTTAAGGACCAAAGCAGGCTAGCTTTATTGTGGGAGTTCCATAAAAGGTGACCTTCATATGGAGAGTCACAAGCAAATCCTTCTACCTACTAGACGTGAAAGGATAAGAAGTTATCTTCTGATCTGTGTGGTCCTAGACATTCTTTAGCTTGAAAGAGCTGCGAAGAATAAAATTCTGCCCTCAATGTCACAGAAAAAAAATTCATACGTACCTTATCATGCTCTTGTCGCTTCAGACTGTCAAGCTTCACCTGGTCAATCTCAGATCTGGCGTATTTAAGCTCTCTTTGTAACTCATTGAGCCTTTCCACAAGGAGATTCTTTTCAGTTTCTTTCTGAGAGACTACCTGAAGATGATGAGAACAAACATCCTCATCACCTTTATCAATTTTATTTTATATTTTATGACCTTTATTTATTAACAATAAATTTATTTATTTATTAAAATAGTATTTGATCTCAGAAACCTGGGAAGGTCTAACCAGTTTAGGATTTAGATGGAAAATCATCAAGAAGTATCAGAGCTAGACTGGGATAATGTAAAACATCATAGAAGTATGGGTATGACCGGGAAGTTAGGCGGGGTACACATCTAATAAATAAATAAATAAATAAATATGGGAAACCCCTTTTGTGTTGTTGCCAAGAATGGTACAGGATTCATTAGGACACCATACTTTTTCAAGGTTACCCTAAAGCAAAATTCTCAGGGATGTTTGTCAGGAGGAACAAAATCACATTTGATGGACAGGAAGCATAGCTATTTTGTTTACTTTTTCCTCTATAGTAGTACATAACCTGTCAGTCCTATAATTCTTTTTGATATCGCTTTGCATTTATCTCAATTGCCTTTCTCTGTTGCACCAAACAGCGGCTGCTAGCAATTTTCAATTTACACTTAACTCAAGCCATTACAATATGTATTTTGTTTGGTTTGGGCTAAGATGTTACGGTGATTTTGTAACTATGATTTATGGAGTAGCTTTTTATTTGTTCAACAAAATGTAACTAAAACAAAGCACTATTGCTTTGGATAGTATTATATGTCCAGTTCTAGTACCAAACTGCAACAGAGATCTGGCATAGAAGGTCAGCCAGCTGCAATAACTCCCTGGGTCAGGGGTGATTCCCTGGAATGGCACTGGGACCATCTGCTTCCCATTTTATATGAGTAATACTGTCTAGTAAATATTACGGTACATAAATAAATAAATATATTCCCATTAAAACAAGGTTTGTAGCAAATGATACCAAAATAATTCAAGGATCCTGAAAGCTATTAAATATTAAGAATGCCTGGATCAGCCTCTTTCAGTTTCTTTTGTGCTTACACATCAACACGTTCTAACTGTCTTCTATTTCAATCTGCATATTTTTTTTTTAGAAAAGTATGAAAATTAGATTTTAACATACTTTCCCACAAAACACAGATATTCATTATGTATTTAATGCTAAAATAAGAATGTTACTTCTTTTAAAAAAAAAAAAATGTATGAAAAAGAAAGCATACCCCAATTTCCTTAATAGCCAAAACATGAATCAGGTTTGTTGCCTTAAAAAGATGACCTGAACAAATTTTCAAGTTTTCAATTCAGGTGCAATTCTACTACTTTGAGAAATATTTTTTGAAGAAAATACCCTTCTTTCCCCTTCTGAATACTACCCAGTATGGAACATGTTGACAGTCCTTGTCCATTGAGTTCTGAGTAAATCCCTGTATGTAATATCCTCAATGGATAATATCGTGGGAGAGATTGGGAACAAAGTTTTCTTCTGTCTTGTATAACTTTTCAACTATCCCCCCTCACCTTTTGCTTCTCATTTTCTAGCATGAGGAGGCTTTCATCTCTGCGTTGCTGCAAAGTGAGGATTTCTTCCATGAGTTCCCTCTTCTCAGCTTCATACTTGGACACCAGTTCTTCCTTCTCTTGCTGAAGACAGTTGACAGTTTCATCTTTCTCCTCCATCAGAGCCAGACGCAGGATCTCCTGGTATCAGTAGTGTATTGTATTTATCAACTAAAATATTATTGAATTTGGGCTCAGTACAATTAAAATACTGTCTCCTGAGATTTTTGGAGATTTTGGTCTCAAAGAATGTCAGAGTATACAGAAAACGAGCTTCAGTAAAAGCACCAAAGGTGCTTTTTCAAAAGGCAACTGGACTTTGTTTTTCTTTGAAGATGTTTCACTTATCATCCAAGAAGCTCCAGTCATATCTGAAGAAGCTTCTTGGAAACATCTTCAAGGAAAAACAAAGTCCAGTTGCCCTTTGAAAAAGCACCTTTGGGACAGCCATGATCTGGATGACTGAAAATCGCCCTAGACATTTAATAAAGGTAATTTAATAATGATTTCAACAAGTGAAATACGGAGGAAGAGAACTTTTACTGTATTCATCCTCCTGATCTGCTGTTTAATCCTATGGTGATGTTACTGGAATGGGTTGATCAGAAAATTTCTGGCCTAGTTCTTGCTCAGAACTAGGCCAGGGGGCATAAGGTATGGGAGTTATTTACTTCCAAAAGGCCCCTTGGTCTTACTAGTAATCTTATATGTGCATTTTACTTGGGTATCATGCAGCTAGAGTTTGCACATATTAGCCCATTTCACAAGATATCAAGAATGGGAATTAAAGACCTTAATGTTCTCTACATCAGTCATATTTCTGAAATTAAAGCACAAATATTTGCATTGATGAAATTTGTTATTTTGCACTCTTATAGTGTTTCCAAATGGAGTATTGGGACATGGACTATTCATTCATGCATGATATGCTTGGAAATAAATTTGAATTGTGGATGATATTATTGGTGATGTTACTTAGTTGGATAATGAAATGTCTAAATACATTAATTTTTGCCACATGTTGATTTGTTGCTTTTATTTCAAACACAGCTACTAACTGTGCAACTTGATATGATATATTAGAACTGATTTTAGGGAGGCAGGAACAATTTGATACCAATCACTATAAATTGATCAAGGACTATTTACTTCTTGGACCTGCACCACTGACCTTCTCTTTTCTAAGAGTCCCAAGGTCATCTTCAAAAGTTTGTTTTTGATGTTTCATAGACAACTGACACTCTTCTTCTGTTTGAGTCAACTGGTGCTTCAACTTCTCTATCTCTTTTCTCATGGTATTCTCTTGAAGCTCAAGTTCTTGCCGAATCTTTCCTAATTCCGCTGTGAAAGAAAACAAACTCTATTTAGAAAAAATTCTTAGGTATTTTCCAATACACACAATGTTGAAAAAGATTTCAGTCGTACCAGGCTTCACCATTGTCTTTTAATTCATTGATATTATTCCTCCAAAAGATAATAATCTCATCCTCTAATTATTCTTTATTAATATCATTTTAAACATTGTTTGCTCTTATGTGTTTTGTGTATCTGCTTTGAATTTGGTTGTAGCCACTGATAACCAACTTGCTAAAACTGCCAGAAAGCCAGAATAAAATAGAGAAAATTACCAATAAATGGGCGGTCTAAAAATAAACAAGGAAAAAACTAAAATTTTGGTGAAGAATGTAACTGAGAAACAAAAGAGAGAGATAACTGAGATGTTGGGGATACAGATTATGAAGAGAGTTCTACTATCATACTATCTACTATGGGGGGTTCTACTATCAGTAAAAAGTATTACCATTAAAGAAGATAATTATAAGAAAGTATTTCAACAAATAAAACAGCTTTCATCTATCTTTATTGGAAAGAATAGCTGTAATTAAAATAATGTATTACCAAGGTTGTTATATCTGTTTCAAGTCATACCAATTAAATTACCGATTAACATACCGATTAACCAAAAGCTTTTTTGATGAATTAAACAAAACTGCTTTAAAATTTATATGGCAGGGCAAGAAGGCAAGGATTAATCTTAAAATACTGCAAGAGCAAGCGTTAGAGGAGGCTTCGGTCTTCCAAATTGGGAGTTATACTATCAGGCTTCAGGTTTAACAGGGATAAAAGAGTGGACAGAGCTAAGAAATGTAAGACTGTTAACATTGGAGGGCAACGATTTGATGTCTGGGTGGCACTCCTTTTTATGGTACGGAGCAAGCAAGGTGCATGGCTATTTCAAAAGACATACTATGAGAGACTCCTTGTTAAAGACTTGGGAAAAAGTGAGAGACCAGTACTATGTAAAAATGCCAGTTTGGGTGTCACCTTCGGAAGCATCAGTACATCCCAATTTCATCAAAATGGGAATGTTATCAGATATAAAGACATCTTAAATGCGAAAGGAGAGCTCAGAAATAAGTCGGAGTTGCAGGCACAAGGAATAGTCATATCATGGTACAACCAACTGCAATTATATTCTAGATATGAGAAGGATGTTAAGTCGCATGGATTTTATATTGAAATGATGAACTTGGATGAAATTTTGCTAGGGAAAGACGAAAAGTTGATTAAAAAATTGTATGAGCATTTGTTAGAATACAGAATGCAGGAGAAAGTAGTTAAAGAGACCATGAAAGCCTGGGCCAAGAATTTTGGTTATTCAATAGATTTGGATGAATGGAGAAACTATGGGTAAGAAATTATAGGATGACAATTTCAATGGCATACAAGGAAAACTTACATAAAATGTTTTATAGGTGACACTTGGCCCCAATAAAAATAGCAAAAATTTACAAGGACCAATCTTCTAAATGTTGGAAATGCCACCACTTACCAGGCTCATTCTACCAGATGTGGTGGACATGTGTGGAGGCAAAAAACTACCGTCTCAAAATACATAATTGACTTGAGGAAATGACATTACTATATGTAGAATGGGAAACTGAAACATTCCTATTGGGTATTTTGCCTGAAGTATATAGTAGAGAAGATGTGTATCTAATTATACATGTATTAACAGCTGCCTGAATTGCATTTGCTCAAAATTAGAAAAGTTGGGTAATACCACTGGAGGAGCAAGTCATAAAAAATATCTTAGACTGTGCAGAAATGAATCGGTTGACGCTGGCTATTAGAGGAAAATTTGAAATGGATCATTTTAAAGTTTGGGAGACCTTCTATCGATGGCTAGAAGATAAATTTGTAAAAAAAAATAAATTAGATTGACACATGCTATTTGATGAAACAGTGAATATGTACCATGTAATATGTGGATAGGTGATGTATAAATAGAAGAAATAGGAAGTGATGATGAGTGATTAATAGCAGGATTAGACTAAAGAAGATCTCTTTTTATGATGTAATAACAGATTAATATATATTAATATAATATATATGTGTGTGTGTAATATATTAGAGACTAATACCATCATATATAGAAACTGTTTAAAATTGAAGTTATTAAGTACAATAATTTTAATATTAATACTAGGCATAAAGAAGGGAATAGTCATTTTAGAAGCCCAGTTTTTCTAGATCACGCCAATGGTCAGTCCAATTCAGCATTATCTGTCATAGAATGAACTACCAAATGCATTCAAGACCCCCAGAAACATGCATATACAGTAAGGGTCAAAGCCATTTTATGCTTTCCAAAAGTTGATATTTCAAAGAACTGTTATTTAGAAGGTAGCATAGAGCTCTCTATGAGATTAAAATATACCCCATTGATTTTATAAAAAATATGTTAATTTCAATAAACATTGAAAATAAAAACCAATAAAAGAACAAGAGTATCAGATACAAAGTACAAAAGAAAAAAAGACCATCCACTTTCCAATTTAAAAAATATATATGAATCTATTCATAATCTGCAGCAGATGGGCATCATTGTCACAAATGCACGCCTTGCATATTTGAATATGCAACACTGTTGTCCAAAAAGTAATTTGTTGACAGGTGCAATCTGGAGATCAGATGTGACTGGAATCTTTCATTAAAAATTCATCATTTCTTCAAGACACTGAGTTGCTGTGTTTTTCAACCAATATTATCTCTCACAAATATAGGTGATCCAAAAGAAAGATGTACTTTAGTTTTTCAATATCCTGCTACAACAAAACTAATTTTCTAATGTTGCAGAATCTGATGTTCTGAGAAAAATGAACCATAAAACTAATATTAATTATTGAAGACTGTTAAGTATTTGTCCTGTTTCTTGGAACATTTTCCTTGCTTTTGATCAAAATGAATCATGAAATTGGCACTGCATCCAGAAAATGTATTAAATGCAAGTTTGATTATAGATTTTCCAACACCATTTAGAAAAAAAGTTGTAACTACTCTAAGAAATTGAACCAGTATCTTTTCTGTTCAAATGATGTGGCTGTTAATTAAAAAGCATCAGAACAACTAGTAATTAAGTGCAGACTGAATATGAATTAGCAGTGTGATGTGGTAGCAGAAAAACTTCACTTGGGAAAGCAATTTATTGGAAGCTAGATAGCTCGCTTGGTAATGATACCTGTGAAAAAGTTACTAATTGAAAATGAATCTGTGGTGTGATGTCACTGCAACATTTTGATATGTTATCTTGCAACTCATCTAACTGTTGACTCCTAAATCCAACTGTTAAACAGTGTAAAAGCTCTGATATCAAAACAGTTTCTTAAAGACTTCACTTTGCATATGGTTCTAGCATGAAAAGGTTTATTCTGCTCTCTATTTTCTGTGTTTTTCACTAGTTATTATGAGAATGCTAACAACCAAGCCATGTTAGGCACAAATGTTTTTTAAAAAATTGCCTGGGACACAGTGGATTTAAAATACCCAGCTAAAATACCCAGAATTGGATTAAAAATTTACCTCTTATGAAATATTGTCACACAGTGAAAATGGGTGCAATGCAGACTAGCCTCCTTGTGGTGCACCCTGGGCAACGTAACTTTGTTGTGGCTAAATAGTCTACACATTCTGGCTGCTGGACCTCCCAAGGATCTCCCAGGAAGAAGCAGCAGCATGAGAACCGAAAATAAAAACAACAGCTAATGCTGTATCTGATACACCATGTAAAATAAATAAACTCAGTGAAAAAAACTCAGACTTGCTGAATTTTTAAATACAAATGAATTGTCGAATCAGATTGTGCATACTGTACCTTGAAGTGCCTTCCTGGAAAGATCAATGCCTTGATTTTCTCCTTCTAATTGTTCCTTGCGGGCCTCAAGTTGAGCTGCCAGCTCTTGTGCCTCAAAAAGGCTGGTTTCCAGGGATTCCTTCTCCGTTCTAAAAGCACATTAGGATATAATCAGTGCCAATCAATTAGTCTGTCTTCACCTTGAATCTGTAGACACCCACAAAGCAATGGTTTTAAAAAGAGGCTATTGTTCAGCTAGTATTTACAAGTAGCCCTCAACTTACAACAATTTGTTTAACAACTGTTTGAAGTTACAACAACACTGAAAAAAGTGACATGACCATTTTTCACACTTATTATCATTGCAGAATCCCCATGATTATGTAATCAATATTTGGGGGCTTGGCAACAGGCATGTATTTATGACAGTTTCATTGTCCCGGAATCATCATTTGTGATCATCATTTGTAACCTTCCCAGCCAGCTTGTGGTCATAGGTTGAGGGCTACCTGTACATACATGTTTGCTGGCACTAGTAATATAACCCACCACAGGATCCGACACCACTCACTCATGTGAAATCCAGAAGGCAAGATGTCTCCACTGTATTTGTGGGAAAAGATACTCTGAGAACCATAAACATTAATTTTTGTTTTTGTAGAAGATGCGGAATATCAGTGCAAGGATAAAGTCACCCATAAAGTGAACCCAACTCCTATAATTACATGGTTGCATCCTGCATTGCTTGCTTCATTTTTTTTTGTTACTTCCCAGTTTATAGTCCCTTATAATCCTGAGCTTCTGTGATGTTCTCTTATCTAAATACTAATCTGGCCTGGCCTTGCTTAGCATCTAAACCCATAGGTAGTACTTGACAATGTTGGCTAGATACCACTATCTGCCAAAAATTATAAAATAAGTTGTGTAATGAGGAAAATGTTGGAAGCCATCATGTTTATTCAGATTTCTTTAGTTTTCCAATCACTACACACATACTAATAATACAGAACTAAACATTATTTCACTGAGATTTTAGAAATGGATTTGCAGGAGCTATTTGATAACAGTGAAAGATAAGAAATGAACAGAGATGAGAAATCAGCAAGCACAGTTCTGTGATCATTTATACTTTTGGCATCATTTCATTGGGATCAAGAATAAATCTCTGATTTGAGACACCTATACTTTAGAGAGCATTGAGAAATACAGCAACAGGAGGAGCTGGAGCAGTCAATCTGTTAAAGTAATGTCTGTTCAGGAACTAATGATTGTCTTGAAGTAGGTCTTAAGCCGAGCTGCATTTGTGTATAGATCTTACTAGATCTATAGTAAGATCTAGATCTTACAGTTCTCCTATTCTCTTCCATAATAGACTTTTTTGTCCCAACTGACCCATTCATCAGACTGGGGCAGCTAAAGCAAGGAAAATGAGAGGCGTTACTATAATTTTTACTGTACAAAGCAAACCTGTTTCTGTGGAATGTGGAGAACCAGAAGCAGCAAAGCAAAGACAAGAAGGTTAAAAAAAATAGAATGGAAACAGCAAATTGGACAATTGCAGATACAAGCCATGGAGAAGTACATTGTTAACAGAATAAAAGAATAATACAATAACAAAGTTGGAAGAGACCTTGGAGGTCTTTATTTATTTTATTTTATTAGATTTATACCCCATCTCTCTTCCCTGGTCAAGGTCCAACCCCCTGCCAAATGGTTGTCCAAACTCTTCTTCTGTTGATAAGTAAGAACCAAAAAATCCCTCACCAGCCAAGTTTGAGTTAGTTAAAGCCAACAATTAGTAAGTAATTCATTTGCCAAGATAACAGTGTCCTTTAAAGGTTTGGATGATCTTGGGAGACAAGCAGCCTACTCCAAATTGAAAGAGTGTGCAACAAAAGTAAGGCTATCCAAATTAGACAAGGAAAGCACCACTGTATTAATTTTCTGTGTCGTGGTGAAACCATGACAATTTATTTTAATTGTCTCCTCAGGCAATTGGTAAAATAATGAATATATATAAGATTCAGGAATGGGTTAAATATAAACATAGGTATGATAGGAAACATTTACAAGAAACTGGAAAAAAAAATCTTCATATTTACTGTCTCATTTAATGTATCATGAGGTGCTTCTCCATAGCCTATCTTCATGTGAACATTTCATCTCTGTTTTGAGTTTAGAAGTTCATGTTTTAAGCAAGTATAGAGCAAATCTTACCTCATAAGGGTAACGTAACAATTTCATGTGAGGACAGTCAAAACTGAATCATTAAGTTAACTTAAGCTTTTAAATTAATCCACAGTCTAACTGTTAGGGAATCATCAAATGGTTGAATTAAAAGGAGTGATTTAGATCCAAATTAAAATATTCCTGATAAATGGCTGCTCTGCTTGAATATATTCATTAAAAGGGAGACTTCCACTTCCCTCAGTAATTGATTCCAATATACAACTGTTTTTACTGTTAATAATTTTTTCCTAAAGTTCATTAAAAATTTGCTTGCATGTAACTGCAGGTCACTGTGCTGTATCATGTACTGTTGTTTCATCAGAGATAATCATTACCTGAGAGTATCTGTCTCCTCGGTTAACAATTTCTTCTGCCTCTGCATTGCAGTGAGCTCCACAGCCAGCTGTGCCTTTTCCTTAGCTATCTCTTCCTTCTCTTGTAGCACACGGATGAGCGAATCAGTCTGCATTTCAATTTCTCTGTGGCTCTGGGCCAGTTGCTCACCTAGAGTTTGTTTCTGGCTATTCAGCTGATAGAATATAGACAAAAACATGCATCAGAGAGAGAGAGAGAGAGATACTAGTAGCAGGAGCTGAAGAACTCATAAAAGAGGCAAATGTTCTAAAGAAGAAAAATATCAATGTAATGACTAAAACAATCCATTATTTTTTTCTAAAGAAAAAACAACCTTTTTTTCATCCCACTGTTCATTGGGCTACAACTCTGAATGCAAGTTTTCTATGAAAACTTCTGTGAGTTCCTTCACAAAAACTACTATTAAAATGAATCCTTTATATCTTAAAATTTACAGCCTTTACAGAGATCTATTCAGATCCTTATCACATAACAATTCATGGATCCTAATACTATTCCATATACTAACTTGCCAGAATATAAAGAGAGGGAAAAGGATGTCCTTGATGGGAGGGATGTAAAGTTATAGATTAGCTTAATTTCCCCATAATGTTAGCAATCAAGAAAACCAAAACTACAATAAATTTGTGTGATTGGCATTAATTCATTTTCTTTTGGCTACAGAATGTATGTGCGTCTAGTTGTTTACCGAGCTTTGCTTGTCATCTTTCCAGAATTATCCAGCTAAATGCAAAAGTCTGAATCAGAGCAACCAAATTGATCCAAGTCGATTCCTATGTACATACTGTACTTTGCCGTGATAAATGACATCCTCATCTTTTCATACCTGCATCATCTGGTCCTGTAGCTGGACTCTTTCCCTTCTCAGTAAGGCTATTTCTCCTTCCAGCATCTCCCCTTTCTCTTCGGAGGCTTGGCAACTCTGCTCCAACTCTTGTTTCTCTGCCCTCATATGCATCTGCTCCTTTTCAAAGTGTGCAAGCTGTTCTCGCCAAACCACTTGCTCCTGCTCCAGCTCCTGCTTCCTCCCTACCAGCTTGCTCTTCTCATCTTCAAGCTGCACAATAAGAGGAAACACAGGGATGTACAAGTTCTAGAAGTGGGAGGACAGAAGGTGGACAGGAACATAAATGGCAGGCTTAACTTGGAGTCATGCCACCATAAGGGAATGTTGCGGAAATATTTGTGTGAGAAATCATAGGAGTACAATCTTGCAGTAACTTTATTTGTAAGTTCCAAAATGCCTTTGAGAATAAATGAGCAACTTTATAAGCATATACCGTTGGATCAGAAATCAGAAACCTTACAGAGATATGCATCTATATAGATATGTGCTGGTGTACACACACATACACACACAGAGGCACACAAACACACAAGCACACACATACACACACACTTTCCCCCTTGCCTTCTTTTCTAAGTCAAGTTGTTTGTTTGCTTACCTAGTTCCGTGTTTTGACAAATTTCTACCAATGTGAAAGTGTCAAATGGAGAATAAACAACAGGACAGAAATTTTGGTTATTTGATTGGGCATTCCTAGTCAATCTAGATTTGGCATTTGTGCTGAAAAACATTTTAGGCAAGCTTTCATTTAAATTTTACACAGAGAGTTGCACATTTCCAGCCGTCTGCAGTTCTCCAGCCTGCAATCTTAAAAGCCAACTGAGATGTATGTACTGTATGTAATTAATATCCACATTATTATTATTAACATAGGGGCAGATATAGCAGTGGGATCACTACAGAAGGTTTTAAACTACTCCTATTTGTCATTGCCTTAATGAAGTTTCTTTCAATGGACGTAGTGAAAGCAGGTGTGCCGTGCATGTGCATATAATTGAAGCCATATCATTAAAAAAATAAACCCTTTAATCTCATCTCCTGTTAGGAGCAATCCACAATTTATAATTTTAAAAACATCTGCAATAATTTACTTTGTTTGGTGTGATTGTTAACGAACCGAGCTAGAAACTGAGACACTGTGAGTTGGAGTTATGCCTTAGGCAGAAAGCCACATGAGTGACTCTGGGCTAGTTTCTCAGACCTAGGAATTATATATACGTTATCATATTTATATAACTTTCTATCTAATAAAGCAAGTGGCTATATGTAGAGGACCAAGACAAAATAAATGCAGTTCAAAACATTACTATATATCAATGCCAAACAGCAATTATCACAATTGGCTCATAAAATTTTGTAGGGAAAACAAAGAATAATTAACTGATTCATATGCATTGGAGAATAAACAAGAGTACAATTCAAAATCTTACAAGATTGAAAAGAAAATTAGTAACATGGATAAAATATCCAAATAACAGAATATTAATTTTAGCAGATAGTTTAGCCAATGGATTTCATATATTAATGGTATAAAGAAAGAAAGAAATAGAACAGCAGCAGAAGAGGAGGAGGAGGAGGAGAAGGAGGAGGAAGAAAGATATTGTGAGACACAGTTTGAAAAAAAATTGGAACTTTCTGATGATAAGACTGGTGATTTCACCATTAGCATCACTTTCAATTACTTTTTATTCCAACATTACAGTAATTTATACATATATGTATGTGTGTGTATGTGTATTTGTATTTGTAGTATATACATGTATCTATAAATATATATAAATACATATACAAACAGAGCAATGCACATTGTAGAATATTCTATTTATTATTGCATTTTTGCATTGATTAGAGTCTGATTTGTCCATCTTTGGAATTATTCAGAGGGTTGTACACTATCTATAAAACATCATGTAGGGTAATGTGTATGGTGGTTTTTCTGGATCCAGAAATCGTATTACTGAAGAGATATAGCAAGAATTGCTTAGTGAAGGTAAGAACTGACTATGGTTAATGTGCCTAAAGTGATCTCAGAGAAGAAGGCGACACCTCAAAAGAGGTAACCGAATTTGAAACATGTATACAAAATCAATATCTATGGGAGCTCTTCTATAAAGTTTTTGATATATGATACAGAGATAGAATAAGTTACAAATGGCAAGATAAAATGGAATGTGAAATATCAAAGACATAATTGCATTGTAACAATGGGAAGAACTATAGAAAAATCAGTAAAATGGACTCCAAGTTATAATTTTAGGAAAAATTGTACAAAATGTTTTATAGATAGTATACAGCCCTGTCAATGATTCCTAAGATGGGTAAATCAAACAATAATTAATGTGGGAAATACAATAATAAATAGAGTACATTCTACTACTGTATATTGGCTTGGTTTTATATTTGTGTGTGTGTATAGGTGTGTAAACCCAAAATGTTCAAAGGAAATAACACTAAAGCATTATAATTTTTTTTTTAAAAAAAATAGAATGTTAATTAAAACCACACATATTTTTACAAGGAATAATTCCAGAGAGAATAAACAAAAAGTATCATAATCTATAAATTATGTACTGGCAATGACCAGTAACAATTTGCTACAATATTAGAAAAGTGAAACCTTGCCAATAATATAAGAATGGGAGATTAAAGTTAGAGAATATGCAGCAATAGCAGAGCTCATTCTGTATATTTATTTAACTAAATTCACACAGGAATTGCTCCCTTACCTTTATTATGTAATATACAAAAAGGCTGGTTTAGATATTTGGAACATTTTTTAAAGAAAAAGGGGTATGAGATCACTTATAAAATATAAAATGGAATGGTTTAAACAAATGTAAATAACAATCTCCAATATTTCAAGAAAAGTACAAATATTTATGTAATGATTAGAAGCTGGGGACTATGAAAGGAAAGGGAAAAAGTTAGCTACTGAAAATTCCTCCTTATGATGTTTTTCTGTTTTGCTTTTTAATTTTAGATTTTTCAGTATTTACAGAAAATCTTTTCTGTATTCTTTACTATCACCTTGAAGAATATACTGCAACTGTCTTGTCTCTTGAACAAAGTGGAATTAATATGTTTACTTCTGATCTAAGAATCTATTAGTTATCATTCAGTATTTAAATCTTGAAAGTTATTAGTTATTTAACACTTGAAAGTTATTCATCAAGTGCAAGCAAGCTGACATGCACAGTTACTGCTTTTGCTAAAGTCTGTTCCTAACTGTAGAAGAAAGAGAGGCAGAGCGGGGTGGGGGTGTTGTCAAGAGGGGAATCAGCTTGGAGTCATTATGTTATCATAAGACAGTGATGGCTAACCTTTTTGGTGCCAAGTCCCCAAAGTGCGCACCCGTAACCCCAAAATGCAATGCAAGTGCCCTGGGCATGCGGCCCTGCATTGCGTGTGTCCCCTGTGCATGTGCCTGCCCCCCCCCTGCCCATTTTTGGCTTCCAGGTTGGTGCAGGAGGCCTCCCAGGTTCAAAACAGGGTGTAGGGGCCCACACGCATGTGCACGAACCCCCAAAATGCAAGTGCCCCCAGCATATGCACTCCCCCCACGCATGCACGGTGATCTGAAAACCAGCTGGCTGGCGAGAGGCACACGTGGAGCTAGGCTGGGGCAATGGCTGGCATGCCTGCAGAGAGGGCTCTGCGTGCCACAGGTTCGCCATCACGACTGTAGTGTATTCTGGAAAAGGCTTATGACATTGGGAATAGGATAACAGTTTCCATAATTCATTGCAAGGTTGTATAACCTTGGGGCGGCTGCAAGGTTATCCTGCAACAGATTTAATATGGGTACTACATGTGCAAGTGCTTTCCCTAATTTCCTTTGAAGCAATTTATGATACATATTTTGCAATCCACAAGAGGAAAGAGTGGAAAATAATAATAATAATAATAATAATAATAATAATAATAATAATAATAATAATAATAAATTTAACAGAGTTGGAAGGGACCTTGTAGGTTATCGAGTCCAACCTCCCTACCCAAGCAGGAGATGGTTTTAATTCCTCAGGAATTGAACCGCCGAGCTTATTATTATTATTTATTAGATTTATACCCCACCTCATTTCCCCAATCAGGGGAGCTGCCAACCTTGGTGGTACACAAGCCCAGGATCTTACCACATGAACCACCATCTTGTTACATATATGTATAGCAGACTATGGCATTTATGTGCTGCTAGATGGCCTTCCAAAATATCCATTTGCTTGCATTTTTAAAGGAGAGACCAAATATTTTCTTTCAAACAAATATGCTTATAATTAGTTATGACACTGCAGCAGATAAAAACACTGCAGGATATTGTAGTTAAGTATTTGTGGGTAGATATGTCAGCTTGCTGTTTAAAAAGGCAACTTGAAGTGTTTCTCACTGGGTAGCAAACATACAACATTTACTCTTAACCATAACACTAATCTTATTGAAGTCTTTTGCAAACTGAAATCCTAAGGTAGAATTTTACTTAAATAATATGGTACAAAGAAAAAGGACTCACTATCTTAAATCAGAAAATATCAATGCAGGTAGACCTTGACTTACAACAGTTCATTTAGTGGCCAAAGTTAGTGTCCCTGAAAAACATACGACCATTTTATCTCACTTATGACTATTGTAGCATCCCTATGGTCACATGATTTACTATTCAGATGCTTGGTAACTGACTCATAATGGCAGCTGCAGTGTCCTAAGGTCATGTGATCAACTTTTGCAATCTTCTGACAATCGGTCAATGGCGAAACCAGTTTCAATGAACAACCATGTTACTAATTTAACACCTGCATTGATCCACTTAACAAATGTGGCAAAAAAAGTCATAAAATGGTGTAAAACCCGCTTATAAATAGGATGATTGCAATGCATGCCACAAACCACTAGCACCATTATTATAGTAATCTCTTTGGGATCTGTAAGTGTCTCACTGGGATGGTGGGTGTATCTGGGGAATATTTTGTCTTCTGATTAAAATATTGCCATGGGGTGAGGTATCAGGAGGTCAAGTAGGAAATATAGTGGAAGTCTTCACCTAGTATCTGGAATCATGAGGGGTTTAATAGAAATAGACAGGTTCAGTTATAGAAAGACAGGGAAAATATTAATTCAAAAGCTATCAATTCCAGGACACTTTCATCATTGCTTATTTTTTCCTCTGGTTTAAATATAATCAAAATCTCCAACTGTTCCTCTTACAGGTTTCTTATCTTGGTTGCTCTTTTTTGGATACACTCTATTTGTCAATGTATTTCTTAAATGTGCAGTGCTCAGAATAGAACGTAATATTCCAGGTCTTGCTTAATCAATGTAAACTAGACAATTATGACTTTTCTTAATCTTGATACTATATTTCCGTGTGTATAGCCCAGGATTGCATTTATTTTCTTTATTTTAATTATTTATTTCTTTGCATCTGCATTGCACTTTTTATTTATGTGACCCACCAAGATACCCATATCATTTTTAATGTACCATTACCCTATATGACTCATCCAAACCTGATGAGTTTGCTTTTTTTCCTCTCTGCCCAAACATAAGACTTTGCATTTGTACTTCCTAAATTCATCTTGCTAGTTTCTATCCACTGATTCATGTTGGCTAATGCTTTCTGAATCTTGATCTGTCCTTTGAACCTTTCTATTACTGATAATCACATTTCTAAACTTCATCCAAAATATAGAAACTGACTTTGAAATTAACAAAAAATTATTTTCAAAGTGGGTGATATAAATTTTATGTCCGTCTACATATAATACTATACTGAGAATTATACTTAGGATTCCTTGTGCGGATAGATGTTTCATCAATTATTCCAAATGGTATTGTATATATTCAGTAAGACCAATAACCTATAAACTGATTTTCAGTCAATGGCATGCTACCAATATACACAAAAGCTCATAAATACTAAAAATAAATGCATTGTTTATAATATATGTATTTCATGGCTAATATATGTTGCAGGGATGAAGATATGGAAGATCAGTACTTGTTTATTTGTTCATTATTCTTAGTATAGTGAAAATTCTGCTCAGTGATGCAGAATTTAAGAAATTAGTCTTTGGCACTAATAATTGTCCAGGAGCTTAATGATTTTAAAGGGAAAAGGGTTCTTTAGATAGCAGTATTTAGTTCACTCATAACACAGTTATCTATGTATTTACTCAGAAAAAGTGTTCCACAGAGAAGGATTGTTTGGAAAATATCCTCATTATGCTGAGCAGGACCCTAGATATCTGCCCCAAAAATTTACCCTTGAACTATGCCATGTTTATCTAGCACAGCAACTTAGTAGATGATAACACTTAAACAGTATATTACAATGTGTGAGTAACATTCTAAATTGAGCCAAATACTTTTGGAAAATTAAATCAAATAAATTATAAAAAAGAAAGATTACTGTTTAATATACAGGTGGATGTAAAATTGTTATGTGTTAGGAACTATGTTACTAATATAGTTTGCTTTATTTAGGAACACAGTAAAAATATGTATGGAAATTGCTTATGTCTGATAGGATATGTACTTATGATCAGACCCACTGAAATAAATGGAATTTAAAATAACTCAAAATTACTTCAATATAGTCATTGTGAAAATTAAATTCCTTACTTTCTTTTTCACTTGAATTATTACAACTGCAACCATTGGCAATCCAAAGTTATACCTGTACTAGTAAGAAAGACTAAGTGACAAAGGTTGGCAAAGGAAAGGAAAAGAAGGAAAAGTTTCACCTTGCAAAGAAATTGTAGTTGCAAAATCGTTTTGCTGGTTATTACTGATGAATAGTGTATAGTTCTGTCAGCTTCACTGAAAAAGTAGGCAAGGAGACTGTTAGAAAAACATTCTGGTTAAGAAAAAAAATATTGTTAGTTCGAGTTTCATAATTGTGTCAGAAATGTTCCGGTTTTCATTTGGAAGATATCCAAATATGAACACAAAAGAAAAAATATTTTATTGCAGGTTTTGGAGAATATTTGGAATTTTTCATATTTGTACGAAAAAGATGAACTATGTGTGAATAACAATGAAATGAATCTCAACAATATTCAATACTATGAGAAACAGAACAGCTTGAGAGCTTATTTCTGAGGAAATACATGAAGAAGCTACAAAACACAAACATTAAAAATGTTAACCTTTTTTTTAAAGGGTTAAAATATTAAGTTAAAAATATTGGTGTGAAGTGGAAATATGGCAGAACTTGCCAATGCATGTATGTATTGAGGAATCAGGAAAAACTATACAGAAAAAATCACTGGAAAAATCTACATCATGTAGAACTGTTTAGATATTGCTAATATTATTGTACTATAAATGTCTTAACCAAAGAAACTGGAATGCTTAATGCCAAAACAGAATACAAAGGTGGTAGACATAACAAAATAACTGAAATAAAACTGACAACTCCATATAATATAGTTATAATTGGATAGAAAATAAATAAAAAATAAAGTTATTATGTTCGTGTTAGTTTAAATGTCCAGAGAAGAAAAACAAGAAAAGTAAATTATTCACAAAATAAAAGCATCATAATCCAAATTAATTTAAATACTGTAGGGAAGATATTGTAACATACTTGGCCAGGATTCTTGAAACAAAAGCAGCATGTTAATGGTATGTCCAAAATAGCCTCCATTAAAATATTCAGATAAACATGTCATGATATGAGAAATGATCATTACCCAGAACTGCCTGAATGAAAGTAACTCTATTTAATCCTTATTTCACGTCTTTATTGGCCTGCTACCTATGTACATTCAGCAGATTTTCAAAAACTATTTCGCATCCATTAAATCTGTTGTAATGCATAAAATGTGACAAAATGCAACCAGTAAAATTTGCTCTTCCTAGATGTAAAAAGCATGAATTTACATTGTAATTCATAAAAGAAAAATATTACGAGTGATGATTTTACACATGCCTAATGGAAAAAATACACAAAAAACAAAATTACATACATAATAGGAAATCTGCATAGAAGTCTGAGGTTAACGATAATAAATTATACAAAATTAAATTCAGTATTGGGTGTGTTTGTATCTTATTTATTTATTTATTTATTTATTTATTTATTTATTTGGATTTATACCCTACCTCTCTTCCCCAGTCAAGGGGAACCCGTGTGTAAGTCTCTTTCCCTTTCTGTGTGTGGATATGTGTGTCTAAAAAGAAAGTAGTCTAATCACTGCAAAGAAGCCAGACATGTCATAGGAGGCTAACCTATTGAGAGGCACTTCTGTATCTCAACATCTAAAATAGCCTACAGAAAACAAGCCTATGCAATATTTAAAAAAAATTAGTTAGAACAACTAGGATAATACGTGTAACCTGCAAGATATTAAATAAGTGTAACTCTTAGCACCCCTCATAATTTCCATCTGTTGCGAGTTGTAGTTCAGCAACAGTAGGACAGGTATGTTTTCCATAACTGCATTACTACTTATTACAATATTGGAGACAAATTAGGAAATTTACTTCAAGGATACAATATACTAAAGTCTTTTTCTAGTAAAATAAGACTTGCTTTTCAGAAAAGCTATAACATGGAACCAGTCTTCCCTACTCCAAAGCCAGCAACTAAAAGCTGGTGACCATAGCAAATTAACAGATCTTAAATCTACCATTCCATGAAGGACCTGACTTTATTCACGGAGTAGGAGACAGGAAATACTTGAATCTCAACATTTTTTCACTTCTAAACCTTGAGACCTCTCAATATGAACAGGATTCATCAGCTCTCTCAAGATGTCAAGGGATATTAACTCCTCCTGTGTTTTGCTCTAGATTGCAGGAGACGTAGAATACGTTCATTTTTTGTCAGATCTGAAGGCAATTCGTTTTTCTGAAACAAGAAACAAATCAGTGAAAACCAGAAAAAGGATGGTCACTGCTTAGCATTGATATCCAAATTTAAGACACAAACCAACAGGATTATTTGCATTCAATTATAGATCACAGGTAATCCTCAACCTATGAATAATGGAGCTTTGCCTATTATGTCTACAAGTAGTAACAATCATTAAGTGGAACAGCCTGGATTAACTACTACCCCCTTCTCTCCTGATGCCACCATTAAATTAACAGGTTGTTAAGCAAAAATGGGGTCCTGGGAGGCTCCCACCCAGCTGGTTCTGTAAAGGAAGCAAACAAGCAGCAAAAAGTGTTGCAAAGTGGTGACTGGGAGAGGCAGGTATGGCGGGAGCCATGGGGTAAGCCATCGGGGAACGTGCACCCGTCAATTATGGGTGGTGCCATGTTCCGACCCCCTATGGCTCGTCTCGGGACCGTTGGTTTGGGAAATCAGTGCCCTGGACTCCGGCTGTTACTTTTTAATGCCAGGTCGGTTGTTAAAAAGGCCCCTCTGATCCAGGAATTGATCCTGGAGAAGAGGGCCGACCTGGTGTGCATCACTGAGACCTGGTTGGGGCTGGAAGGGGGTGTTCCTCTCACAGAAATGTGCCCTGCCGGGTTTCAGGTGGTGCACCAGCCGCTACTCCAGGGCAGGGGTGGTGGGGTGGCGGTAATTATGGTGTCAGGAGCTCCATCCATGGGAGGGCGCTGCTCCTGAGATAGACGGGTGTGAGTCTCTCCTTCTGAAGTTGGACTTGGGGGCTCAGGTGAGCTTGCTGCTAAAGTACCTGCCTCCCAGCTGCGTTGCACCAGCTCTGCCTGTGCTGCTGGAGGGGGTTGCTGAGCTGGCGGTTGAGTTTGCCAGGCTGATGGTGCTTGGGGACTTCAATCTTCCATCCTTGGGCAACTCCTCAGATGCAGCGCAGGAGTTCATGGCCTCCATGGCAACCATGGACCTGACCCAAGTAATTCAGGGTCCGATTCATGGGGGGTGGGGACACACGCTCGATCTAGTTTTTATCTCTGAGCTTTGGCGCCGTGATCTGGGGTTGGGGGATATAGCGGTAGAACCCTTGCCATGGTCAGATCACTCCCTTATCCAATTGGATTTCCTGATGCCCGCCCCACACCACAGGGAGGCTGGACCGACTAGGTGGTTCCGCCCCAGGCGCCTAATGGACCCAGGAGGAATAGGTTCCTGGTCTCATTTCTCTAAAAGGAAATTCATTGTCACCAACCAAGAGGCTGTGAAATCAGCAAATTAACAGTTCTTCATCTCTTTTATTAACTGCATAGGCTGACTGTATATCCATTTTCAATTAGTCATGTGTAGTCCTATGCAGTGATGTTCCAGGCACTGCTTCTATCACCACAAAACTCACAGAATTTCAGAAGATTCAGGATCATCTCAATTTCATTGCACAGGAGCAAGTCATTTGAGAGCAAACTCATTGAAAGTTCAGTTTGCCTCCTAATGCCAGAGACTATAAGGGCAATTTACAGAAATGGCCTGACAGATCTTGGAATCCATGAAGAATCTCTTGTGGGCCTCCTGGTGTACTCTCAGGCCTGAGGAAGTGCTAGGTGGCAGTCAATCCCAGTTTGAGCAAACCTAGGACCCAGCAGTTAGAAGAGAGGATTTATGAAAGAATATTATCAAACTTTTCATCTAACAGGTTTTAGTAATAACTGCCAAGTATGCCCACTTACCTATGAGCATGGTATTGTGAGATATGGTTTTGGAATTTACAGTATAAGTAGTTTGAGCCCATGAACCCATTATTCCCTTTTATTTTGAAATCTCTATGTAAGTGAAATTGTCACAAGTGCAAAATGAATGAGCCCTTGATATCCAAAAAAGTTATAACTGAACTCTGTGGAAACATTTTCTTTTATATGCCTACTATTTGACTCTGGTATCCTGACAATGGCCGAAAAGTACATAGAAATAGGGCAATTAACATGATCACCACCAGACTATCTGGCAATCTCCATCATTCTGGATCATTCTAAAAATTGTCTCTCTGAGAACCAAGTACAGGATTAATTTGGACAAAAGTTCCTTAACTTGATTGCTTCTAATAGTTATTAAATAGGAAGCAGCAGCAGTAATGTTTTAGCAAGAAGATCAAGGTCAATATAGAAATACTCCAGTTTATAAATTTCTTTATTAAAAATGTAAAATAACCCATCTTCCCCTCACCCTTCCCTTTATAGTTCATTGATATATATTTCACAGGTACAGTTGTATTTTAGGAAGGCAAAGTGCTGAAGTGATCTTTTACTTTTTTACAGCCATATGTAAGATTTTCTAATTACACCAAGACACAAAATAGACATGAACACATATTAAAGCAAATGTTATCTAATATTTATTCAGATAGAACAAATACTATTCTGAAAGTTGGCAAAATGAAACTTGGGTACAAAACAAAGCTAAATAAAAGATTCAGTCTTTTATTGACCATTCATGGCAAATTAATATTTTTTCTAGATAAAGTCCAGGTATAGATGGACAACTAATTATATAAGATTGTATTGTATATATCCATTTCCATGCTAGTTTTTTTTATCACAATCTTGTATCATACACCAGAGGTTCCCAAACTTGGCAGCTTGAAGACTTGTGGACTTC
>JANHGC010009788.1:0-10539 GCA_027560395.1 Boaedon fuliginosus | reverse complement strand
TGCACCGAGGCACACCCTTAATCACTCTCGCGGCTGCATTCTGCACCAGTTGAAGTCTCCGAGTGCTCTTCAAGGGCTTTTAATATCTGTCTTAAGTGCTTCTTTCTTCTTCTCTTTCTATCCCTTGTGGTTTAGGAGAGTTCTCTGCCTCTGACAGCTCCCTCACAGATATCCAGGAACAGAGAAGGCAACCAATGCCAGATCCAGGGCTCATGCCTTTGCCTGATTCAGCTTCAGATTTAGATTGGTCAAATTTGGTAGATGCTGCCAAGGCCTTTGAAGGTAAGAGTTCATTATTTATTATGTTCTCACACCAACTTACATGTCTTTATTTATTGTTTATATCATTACTTTGTATCCCCAGCTCTTGTATCCCCAGCTATTCATCTTCATTGATGACCAATTGCTGAAATACTGTTTGCTTTCTTTTGTTTATATGCTTCAATTATTATTAGTATTACTGAATTCAGACTCTGTTGTTTTACTATAAATTCTACAATTACATCTATAAAAATTGTAAAACATAACTTTTCACACTGGGTTAGAAGGAGTAAAAGAAACACAGAATTTTGGTCATAGCTGAAATGTGTCACCAAAATCATTTGGGAATATAGGTAGCCCTTGATTTACAAACATACGTTCAGTGACCATTCAAAGCTGTAATGCCACTGAAAATAGTGACTTATGACTTCTTTTCACACTTACAGCCATTGCAGCATCTCCATGATCACATAATCAAACTTTGAAAGCTTGGCAGCTGGCATATATTTATGACAGCTGCAGGGTCCTGGGGTCATGTGGTCACCTTTTGGATCTTCTGACAATCAAAATCAATGGGAAAGCCTGATTCACTTAACAACCATGTTATTAACTTGTACAAGGGAGAATACACCCAGGCTGTTTGCACAGCAAACTCAGCAAAGACTACATTGCTTTTGATGTGTATTCCCCATTGTGTCCCTGCTTAGTCTCTTGAAATCCCTTCCTTTCCAATTAATGAAAATGTAAACATTAATCCCTTCTTGCTAATTAACCCAGCCTGTGTGTATGTGTGTGTATACATGCACATGCATTCCAAAAGGCAAGGGATTGGAAAAAGGAACGCATACACTCATGGTCATGTGATTTCCCACTTAGCAATTACCTTCATGTAACAACAGAGCTGTCAATCCTAATTGTGGTCACTAAAGGAGGACTACATATATATTCATTACATTCTAGAAATTACCTGGTCTTAATTGAGGAGAGCAGATTATATAACTCAAAGGCAAAAGTGTCAAAAAGGAGTTAAAAAGTTACCATAATTACCTGAGGGGTAGATCCTTCAACACCTGTTACTGATTTTGATTTTACTATGATGTGCTTTTACTGTAATACTAATGAAAAGAAAATTAGCATATGTGTTTGTCTTTTTCCCCCCAGTCCAGCGAGCATCCTTTTTTGCAAGTAGTGATGAAAACCATAGGCCCATCAGTGTTGCCTCCAGTAATGATCAGGCTGAAGATCAGCTTCCTGGACAGATGAAACCTTACACAGAGTAAGTGATCCACTAAACCAGAAGTCTCCAACCTTGACAACTTTAAGACTTGTGAACTTCAATTCCCAGAGTTCCTCAGCCAGCTTTGCAAGTCTTAAAGTTGCCATGGTTACGTTAAACCATCATGGCTCTTTTAAGAAAGCTGGGAAATTATTGTGCAGTGGAATCTGTAAATCTTAGAAATTTAGAATATATGCACTCTGACCTATGGAAAAGTGAAAATGTGATTTCAGCATCAGGAAGTTTCTGGATATTATTTTAGGTGATCACGTTATCTAAGAACCTGAAGTTCATTTCATTTAGGGATTGTGTAATGAGTAGAAAAGAAGAGATATATTCCAGACAAATGGAGTTTTACTATAATATTTACATCAAAGAACATATACTGCTTTTAAGTCTTAAAAAGGTACATATATCATCAACAACTCTAAAAGACAGGGCTAAAAATTATGAGATACCTGAAAGAACTGAAGTTATTGTCATCATATGTCAAGTATATTTTTTTAAATTCCTACCATTAATTGTGTAAAAAGGAATATCAATAATTGCTTCCACAGTTAGTGCTAATTCTTATTATCTGAACATTAATTAAAGATTAAATAAATTTAGCATTGAACTAAATTCTGCATTCACGCAATAAAAGGACTGGAGAACTAGGAGACAGCTCACATTCTTTAACCAGAATTTGCTGAATGAAAATGTAACATAACCATCCCTAATATGACCCAGCAGATTGAAAGCACTCATTGCTATAACATGTGATGATTTTAGAATAAATAAATAAATAAAAGTTAAAAAATGAAATTGTTTTGTTAAATTAGTTGTGTGTACGTGTATATGTATTCTTACAAACAGCTACTGAAGAAGCTACCCTTCCTTGGAAAACTGCAATAGACTTGCAATTAGAACAATGAACAATTAGACCCTCTCTAATTCAGCGGAGGTTTTTTTGTCCCAACTCATCCTTTCCAAATTGTAATTAAAAAATAAAAGTACTACATAAAGTAATTAAGAAATAAATATTAAGAAAACTTTGCAACTCCATTTTTGTTTCCTTTTTTCTGTAGTAAAGAATCACCTCCTTCTCTTTCTTCTAAAGTGAACCAGCTGGAGAGTATGCTAAGAATATTGCAGGAAGATTTAAAGAAGGTAATTATATTTGTTTCAGTATCAGTTTGTAATTAAATATTCAGTTTGCTCAGTTTGGTTTTCTCTCAGTTGATCACTTGATAAGTCTGCTTTTGGAATAATAGTATATTTTAGAATGACCGTTTAAGTTACATTTGTAAATGATTTGATGAACCCTTTGTGTATTGCATGAAAACCTCCCAATAACAATTGATATGATAATCGATTTTTTTCCTCCATAATCTTTCAACTTCAATTGTAAATAACAGTATTTTGTTATTTTCTTCATTTTTTCATCAATTCAGTGGTATCCAGGGATCAGTGAACCATCCTTTCTTCTTTTCTCTAACAGTAATATTTGATACAGTATATTATAAATGAATTTTGAAATCTCACCTTTCAATTATCAGTTTTCAGTGCAAAGTTCCAATAGATTTTGCAAACTATAAAATTGAATGTCTGCATAAATTCCAAAGGTCAATTTTTCCACCCTGTAATGGAAGTATTTATGGTTTGCTTGAACAATTTTACCCCAGCTACTAATGAGATTGTATATAATTTCATCTCTAATTTTACATAATTAGCATTATTGAAAATATACTCAGTTTTGGCTTTAATTGTATTAATCTGCAGCACTTGTTCTGGAGCTGTCATGATTGTCCCATCTGTTTCTTTTTAACTGTTCCAGGTTTCCAATTTTGTTGTTGCTCGTGTTCTTATTGTTAGAATATGTGAAATCCAGTGATATTTTTAAAATAGGGATTCTTCAGTCTTGCTTCTTTAAAAAAGATTTGTTAGTAGATCTCCAAAAGATATGTTAGAAAGAGGGGAAGAAAAGTACTATGTATCTAGAAAAACTGACAAAATATCTTTTGTGATCAACTTAAGAGGAAAAAGCCATGACCAGTTTGGAATATCTTTGTAAGAAACATCTGAGCTTAGTTGCCAGTAATATTTATGGTGTAAAATCCATGTGTGATATCTGGTGTTTTTTATTCTTCTCTCAGGAAAAAGAAGACAAAGCCAATCTTCAGGCTGAAGTACAACATTTACGGGAGGATAACTTACGATTACAAGAGGAATCACATAATGCCTCTGAAAAACTGAAGAAATTCACTGAATGGGTTTTCAACACAATCGATATGAGTTAATAGCACATACGAAACAAACACATTGGCAAAAAAAATATCTCTGGAGTGGGACTGAGCTTTAACACCATCCTAAATTATACAAACCCAGTCAGAGCACTTTCATATGTTTCATATTAGGGGTACCTTTTTTTTGGTTTTCCTTTGTTTCATTTTAACATATCTGCAAGCACCCAGAATTATTGCAGATCAACTATCAGTGAATGAATGCCTTTTATAGGACAAGAAGAAAAAAAATAATTTTAAAGGAAATAAAAATTTAACTACTAAAATGTGAATGTCTTTAGATATTTTGCACATTCTCTTTACCTATTCTGTATAAAATTACTTGGAAAATGGACTAGAATAACTGTCCATTTGCTTCCAATTCTATTCATTACTTTGTATAAGTTTCAGATTAATCTGCTTCATTCTTGCTGCTTTAGTAAATATTTCAACAAGACTTTTTTCCCCAATGCTTCCTTTCCATCGTTTTGAATATACTACAGGCAAGAGAGGTTGTTAACTGTCTTGCGTGTCTCTTAAGAATGCTGTCTCCACACCTTGTATAGAATCATTGCCCAAAGAATATCAGAATGTGCATACACATCCATGTGTGTATAAAGTGTAGCTAGCACAAAGCTATGGATATGTCGAACTATCCACTTATTTTTTTGCACATCTATATAAATTTGATGCTCCCAAATGAAACCGCTTGAGATAAACATTGCAAAGTAGATATATTAAATGCATATTCTTCTCTGAAAAAGAGAAAAATTACTACTATTGTAAGAATTATTCTGTCTTTTACAAGCCATGAATATTTCTTTCAGTGGTCCCTTCTAATGATTGAATTAATTTTTCATAAATACTTAATTCCTGCTGTCTAAAAAATTATTGATAGCTTTCCGTGGCTGCTAGAATTCTCTCTTAGCACCTTTACTTATATAGAGATTTTTTTTATATATGTGCACACACAGATTAAGAAGTTAAAAATGCAAATCTATATCTTTTACTCCGTTGGCATAAATATGGCATAAACTAATTTTCAGTAGTTTTCCAGTTAATGCCTCAAATAAAATAATAATTGGACAACTGTTATTAAAACATGCAAAGTTCCTTCCTTTCTTCCTTCCTTCCAAATTTATTTTGATTATCATATTATGGATTTTTCAATAAAACTGGCTATTGTTAAGTATGTGTGGTGGGAGGCTAACTTACCATAAAATGTCACACCTGCAGGACTCTTTAATATTAGGGTGGGGAGGGAAAAGTGTGTATACTGCAGCCTGCTAAACATTGTTTCAAGTGACATATGGTGAATTTTAGTTTGTGATCTCCACTGCATGCAACTGTGATAATGCTCCTTGCACATTTCCACACTTGGTAAGAACAGCCCATATCTGTCAGCTTCATAAATTCCTTTTTCCTTTGTTCCAGCTACCATTCTTTGCTGGAAATATTCTTAACCGCTGCCATTGCATCTTCCTATCCTTCTTTGATATGCATTTTCATAATTCTTAATAATTGTATAAATCCACATGGTTTGCTTTGACCTAAAGCTTAATGTGTGGTGATCATTCCATTGGGATGTATTTCTGATTATATCTGGGCCATCAAAGAGGATTGATTTGGAAGTATTTCTGGAGTGCTTCTGCTAGAATATATTTAAGTTGGGTCCCCCCCCCCCCAAGTAACTTGTATGAAGGAGATCTATATAATGCCTGAGGAAATTTGTAAATGGGAAATATTGCTAACAATTCTAAGCATCCTGACTTTTTTTTCGTTCTCTAGTTTGTTTGTTTTTAATATTGGGACTTGGGGCAGACTATTTATTAGAGTTTTGCAACAGAGTTCTTGTATGAAGCCTCTAAATGGCTACTTGTAAAAAAAAATTCTGACAATAAAATTCATTTTAAAAGCTCTTCTAGAAATAATGTATTTTTTGTTTTTATTCTTCAAATTCTGATTCCTTCTGTGTCATTAACATTGGAATACACAAATGTGAAAATTAAAACCATCGAGAGGTTTTTCAGTATTTGGATAGAATCATAAAGTTGGGTAAGACCATCCTATATTACTAAAAACTGGATCAATACATCTTAACAAATGTTTTGTTTGAACACATCCAGGGAAGGAGACCCTGCTATCTCTAGATAATTGCTCCCCCTATCAAACTCTCTCTTAGTTAAGAATCTGTTAGAAAAGGATTCTTAACTAAAATTGGGATTTTCCATTCTGTGCTGCCCATTCTAGAATGTTGAAGTCCTGGTTTTGACCTGTTTGACATTCTTTTAGCTACCGTATTGGAAGAGTAACATAGATTCCTCTTGCTCATATCAAGGCTAACAGTGCTTAACTATTGTAACTTTTCTTTATATAATTAGTCACTGATTTTCTTCATTGCCTTTCTTTAAATCTGTCCCACTTTCTCTGAATCTTTCTGGGGGTGGGGGTGGGGGGGTTGTCCAAAAATAGATACAATCCTTTATGGGGAGTCAGCTAATAGTGAGGTATTTCTGTGATTTGGAATCTACGATATATTTTTATTGGTATAGCATAACATTTTCCTTCTCTTACAGTTACAGAATTTTTCATTACTAGAAGGTGTTACTTCTGTTTTCTAGAGACTTATGGGTAAATGACATTAAACTTACTCTATCCTGAGTAAATTTGCAAATACAGTAAATAGAATTGTCATCGTGGAGCACAGTGCACCTTAGATAAGGTTGTCATAAAGCAAAAGAAAGTCACTTGGTTGATGAAATGATGAGCACAATGTAGTTCTAATGGAAATAAATTATTCATATGTTTTAGCAGGTATTTTAGAAGCCATTTCTATTGATCACACAAAGTTACTTTTAAAGATGTGGCTTCTTAAAGGTATTTAATATAAAAATAATAGACTTGTTGCCCAATTTAGGCCACAATTACAATCATTTAAAATTTTAAGCAATATAATTGTAGTTACTTTTTCTTGCACTACCAATCCTTTAGTTTTATCTCCCTTCCTTGGATGGAAAATTAAGGCTCAGAAAAGAAGGACCTGATTTTCACAGATCCTATAAATGAGTTGTGTGGGTGGGAAAAAAATTGACAAAAGTCTAGAAGACTTACAAGATAGGAAAATAAAGGACAAAGATGTAAAACCTGCAAGCTGCATCTTATAATAGAATCTTCATCATGAATTAGCATAGGCAAGCCTTGTTTAAAGAAAATAACTAGTAATTCCCCAGTGGAGAGAAGAGAGGTAGAACAGGATAGGCAACCAATAAGCTTGAAGAGTCTCTTCAGGACAACTCCTCAAACTTAACTTGCAATATGGCTACTAATGGGAGGTGTCTCTGAGATGCCTTGCTAATCTCTTTCTGATTCACTTCTATTTTTACTCAGGAATTACATTTTTAGAAGGCCAAGAATACCATGTTTATGTATATGTCAGATTGCAATGGCATAGCTTAGCGATGTTAAGAATGTGGGTAGAGAAAAGATTGCAAACATGTTAACCTCAAGTACACTAGCTATCAAATCTATGTAAACAAACTTGATGAGCCTCTGGCTCTCTAAATGTTGCTAAACTATAATTCTTAGCATCACATGCTTTTGGTAATGCAACTGGAGCTACTAGGAGGTCTAGTTCAGTAATACCAACATGACCACAGATTCTCCACACCTGACCTAAAGGATCATTTATTTGCAGTGTGCTATTAAAATGTTGGCTTCATCGTTTGGGTTTTCAGTCTACTGCTTTGCTGTTGGCTTCTGAAATATTTCCAATCAGAAGGAAGTAACATGGGGATGAAAAGCTATAGATAGCTGTCCCTATATATGGTTGTATTAGTTTGGCATTTTAAAGGTAAAACATAAACCAAACATGCACGCCTAATAATAACAGCAATTATATTCCTGTACTGTAACATACATTTGAACTGTGCATTTGAAATAAGTCAACTGTTACAGAACTGAGTTCGTATTATATCTTTGGAAAAATATGTACAAAAATATGTATAATCCTCTGGATTATAATTATATGATTGCCTTCTAACAAAAAGCTGATTTTCTTAGGATTGGTCAAGAGGCATAACTGGCCTGTTGAAGGTTTGTTCATTTTGCTTTGGTTGAGTCTGAATTCATTTTGAAGTCTTTTTAACGACCCAGTTAACAACTGTGTCAATCTGCTGAATTATCAAATGCATTGACTATATAGCCTGCACACTGTCTCTTTTGGTAATCCCACAGGTCAGGGAACGGAAGAAAAACAAAATATTTCTCACATGTCTCCTATTGTAGAAGTTCAGCAACCTCAACTGTGTTGACCAAACTCTTGCAAGACACTTTGGGGAATAAGAAATGTCATCATTCTGCTGATTTGGAATAATTGCAGTTTTATTTTGTTCTTTGATTCTCATATTGTCCTTGAAAAAAGTTCGATTTGGAATAATTGCAGTTTTATTTTGTTCTTTGATTCTCATATTGTCCTTGAGAAAAGTTCTGTCTTATATGTTACTGTATAAACCTGGCAGGAATCATTTCCAGCCCAACTGTATAAAAGTACAATTAACCAACATACAAAGAAATTAATAAGTGTTAAAAGTTTATGAACTTTTAAAATAAGGAGTCAAAGTTTTGGCCAATATTCAAAGTTGTATAAAGCCATTTTTCATTGGTCTTTTGTTATTAACTTCTTTTTTTTTTTTAATGGAAATGTTTCTTTGTAGTTGACATTCAACGTAAGCATGAAAAAACAGTTGCTGGAAATTTATCTGCAGCCAACATCATAGTAGACTCCTTGGAGGGACATGCTTTGAGCAGACACACAACAGCTGCACTCTGTCATTTTTATTGTCCAAGTGCTGCTTCCAGAGATATTATTTTGTGGGGGGGAGGGTAAATCTTATGCACTTCATTACTTCTCATTGGTTCTAGGCCAAAAGCTGTAGGACACGTTGAACAGATGGTACCCCTAATAATTTAAGCAGGTTCCTTGCTTCATTGATGCCATCCATCTTTTAGGACTGATACCTACCTAAGATGTAGCTTTATGCAGCATTTTAATGCCTGACTACTCTGAGAGTAGAAACTGGTAAATAATTTATGAAAATTATTAGCCCCTAGGAAAGGATTTCTTGCTGCACTTGCAAATTACATCCCTTTGTGTTCCCCATTGCTCTTACAGTTAAAGAACTTATTCCTGCCAAATGTAAATAACATGACAACCAGTAAATTAGGAATATTCAAGTCCAACTTTTTCTTCAGCTATGAATTATTCATGTTTAATTCTCATCTATTCCTAGTGTAAAATACCAAACCTGGAAGCTAGAGTCTCTTGGCTACAGTGCCCAGTCTGTATTATGGATAAGGATGCTTACTTGGCACCAACACTTAAAATTTCAGTACCAGGCCAAGTCATAAGTTTTTCACTTAACATTTATCACTAGAATTTACACAGTAGCCTTCTTCAACCTGGGGTCTTCATAAAAGTGAGAGTGATGAGTAGCACATCTGGAGGGCAACAGATTAGGTGGAAAGATTTAACCACTGTGTGACTTAACCACTGTTCTTTACTACTATTATATTTCCCAACATCAATAGTTTTAAAAGGAATGCATTTCATGAGGGATAAAGTTCATCAGAACAACATAATCATCTCAAAGGGGTGCCAGCAGATGAAAATAATTGTCCCACTTAGATGTAAACCTATCCATTATTAGCCTTGATTTGAGCACAGTCTATTTCATATTAGGGGCTTTATTTTCCATTCCCTTCTGAACCTGAACTTTGAATTTGTCTTTCTGCCCACATTTCTGCAGTTCATCATGGTCTCTTCCCTTGGTGGTTTATCTAGATCTCCAGAATGCATACAGGTAGTCCTTGACTTACAACAGTTCATTTAGTGACCATTCAAAGTTACAATGGCAATGAAAAAGAAGATTTATGAGCCTTTTTTCACATTTATGACCGTTGCAGCATCCCCATGATTATGTGATGAAAATTCAAACCCTTGGCAACAGACTCATAATTATGAAAAATGCAGTGTCCTATGTTATCCCCTTTTGCATCCTTTTGACGAGCAGAATCAACATGAAAGGCCAGATTCACTTAACAACCGTGTTACTAACTTAATTGCAGAGATTGACTTAAGAACTATGGTAAGAAAGATTGTAAAATGGAGCAAAATTCATTTCACAACAGAAAGCCTCGGCTCAGTTGTGGTAGTCAGTTGAGGGCTAATTGTACTTTTGAGCTAAATTACATTTGCTAAGAAGAGACCTTATTCCAAATTTATGTGAATTCTTAATCCACTTATAATTTTCTAAGATCAAAGTCTTTTTTCTGTTTATTTCATTTTTTTAATTCTTAAGCTTATGATTAAAAAGGTTCTTGCATTAAGGATTGAAGGCAAACCCATCCAGCATTTTCAAACTTGTCAATTTGAAGGTCTTTGTTAGCTTAAAAGTAGTTAACAAACAACTTCTGAATCTGATTGAAAAGGAAGTTTCCAAACTTAAGGTCTTTTAAAAGATGTAGCTCTGAGCAATTTCCCCCCTCTTGATATTTAATTGTTATTATTCTATAATTTTAAATTTAATTTTTAATTTTAATGTTAATTTTTATACATTGTTCTATTTATTGGTTATATTATACACTATCTAGAGTTTGAGGGAGATGGGGAAAGAAAGAAAAAGAAAGAAAGAAAGAAAGAAAGAAAGAAAGAAAGAAAGAAAGAAAGAAAGAAAGAAAGAAAGA
>JANHGC010009787.1:0-10011 GCA_027560395.1 Boaedon fuliginosus | reverse complement strand
CCTTGTCTTGTACCCTTCTGTATGTCTATATGTCCTGTCATCTCTCCATTTATGATCACCTTTGCTGACTGTCTTTCGTATATTGCCCCCATCATTTTTGTAAATCTGTCTCCAAATTTCATCTTCCCTAATTGTGCTAACATAAGCATGTTCATAATCTTGATCTTGAATAAAGAATTATACCGTGGCCTTATTAAAAAAATGTTCTTGCAAGTGATTTTACATTGTATAAGCTAAGAATTAAAAAGTAAATTATCAGTTAATGAAGATTCTGGAATAATTGTTTGCATCTAATGTATCAAAGTACAGTAATTAGCATTTTAATATCTCTCTCTTTCTCACACACATACCACACACACACACACACACACACACATGCTGTTCCACTCTTGACCAACTCTAAGACATGCCAAAGATTAATTTGTTTTCTTCTCCAAACTACTTTCTTTCCAGCACACTCTTTTACAAAATAAGATAGTATACTTATGAAAGAGACAGAACACAATAAAAAAGGTTTACCAAGTAACAGAAGAATTGAATCCTGCTTCAATATAGGAGATACATATTTTTCCAGGAAGGAAATGGTATGTTCTGCTAAGCTTATGTTCTGCATAACTTTAAATCTTTTTTTTTAAAGTAAAAGTTTACATGAACTTTCAGGAGCTGTCAATATTTAGAAGGCTGAGCACCAAAGAATTGAGGTCTTTGAACTATGGTGCTGGAGAAGACTCCTGCGAGTCCCTTTAGTCCTAGAGGAGATCAACCTGACTGCTCTTTAGAAGGCCAGATCCTGAAGATGAAACTTAAATACTTTAGCCACCTCATGGGAAGGAAGGACTCACTGGAAAACAGCCTAATGCTGGGAGTGATTGAGGGCAAAAGAAGAAGGGGCCGAAGGAGAGAATGAGGTGGCTGGATGGAGTCATTGAAGCAGTCGGTGTGAGCTTAAATGGACTCCGAGGGATGGTAGAGGACAGGAAGACCTGGAGGAATGTTGTCCATGAAGTCATGATGGCTCGGACACAACTTCGCAACTAAGAACAACAAACTTCATATACATTTGTGAAGCATTATATCATCAAAATATATTTGTCATTCAGTACCCATATCATTTGATATTGCTTAATTCAGTTTGACTTTAAGTGCAAACACAGCCATTATAGTTTGTAAAACATAGTTTTATAGAATAACATTTTGTACAAATCCAGGATATTATTTCTTCAAGAAACAAATAATGGCTAAGCACAAGGAACCAAAACTAAAGCAAACTGTCCTGATCAATGAATCTATCACTCTAAAGAGGTGTATTCAGTGCCTCAATCATAATAGCATGTATTAGGATTTCTATTCTATACTGTAGCTCATAGTTATTATGCACTAATGTTAGGTATAGTTAGTAAATATCAGTAAAATAAAATGAAATGAAAATGGGTCATGTCACTCAGCCAAGCAATAATACCCATGCTTAATTAGTTTTATGTTAAATGGATAGCAAGTTAGCCAACTTGATATAGATTAAGTATGAACTTGATATAAAAATTATTTTGGTGAATTGTCTATATAGTCTTTATAATCCTTTTCCATATCTTGTTATGTTTGCATATACTTAAGAATTCCTCATGGAGAATAGATAGCTATTTCATCTGACAATTTAGCCTATAGTAGCTTTCTTTGTACCTCATGACCCCAAGCAGTGTTTAGAGCAATTAAGCAAAGTGATCTAAATTTTATGTTGATTTTACAAGTTTTCTAGGTGGTATATTTAAACATGCATTAATTAAACAAAGAGCTATTTAGTATGTTGGGCTAATACTATGGTAGCATTAGTAAATTAACCAACTGTTCCATGCTCTTAAATGCCTGTTTTTAAGCTTTTAGGCGCTTCTTGAAGATGAGGGACTTTATCCTGAAAAACTGGATATCAAAATCTGTACTGCACCAAGAGAGTTTTTATCCTCTGCCTACTTTCTGAATTATCTCTGCAGCATTTTTTTCATCAAGTATATTACATCCTTTTTGTTTGCTCTTAACAATAATTCTAGGAAGGAGACCACAAACATCTGAGCGAAATAGAAGTCTAATGTTTGTCACTTGCTTGGTTCACTCCATGTGTGCATCATACTAAGTCATGTTTTATTTTATGTATGTTTTGCTAAACATATCATCATTTTTTAATTCACACATAATACTGAATCATTAACTAGTCCGTTACTTCATGAATTATGCTATACCGGTATATGGTTTCTTGCTTCTGAGTTAATGTGACATAAGAAGCTAAATGTTGTGTTTTATAAACCTATAACTTATTCATCAAATGACAATTAATACAAACAAGTTCTAGCACTTAAGTCCATAGCAGAGAAAAGACATATATTTCTGATCTGAGTTTATATTGTTCCTGAAATACTCTTGACATCAGGATGCCCCCTAATACCTGAGTTCTTAAAAGATTTAAGTATTTATTTGCCAAGCATTGTTAAACTAGGATCAGTACTGAAAAAATCATGTTATATTGTAAAAGTAAGATAGGGCTGCTGCTGAGATTACTGTTCCTAACTATGCTGATGTTTTAAAAATTCACTCTATGTGTTCTTTTTTTAAGGCCCTTCAACCTGACATAATAGATTAGGCCATCAGTTTCTCTTCATTTTCCCATCTTGAGTTTCTGGCTGAAAGTAGTGAAGGCAATTTTTCCTAGTGACAGATGGCTGATTTCTCTCTCTACAGGACAAAGGTTGTTCTAGTTATATAATTTTGTTCCTGAGCTTGGAATATTGGGTTCATGTAGATCAAAAATATCATATGATTATGTGAACAGTAAAGATGTATATGAAGAAATATTTTATTAGTGGCAGATGCTTCTGAAAAGATCACTCAAAATTAATGAAATTCAATAGATAACAAAATATTGTAAACAGAAACATGTAGGCGTAGCAATTCTCTCATGTTCACTATCTCAGGTATCCAAGGCAGAAATATACTTCAGTTTATTTGCTATCTATTTCTGGTAGGTCTTATCCTATCAGAATAAAACAATTTTTAGTATTGTTTTGTGTCAGTAGCCAATAATATGCAATAGCAGATTCAAAGTGTGAAATTATTTATTCATGCTTAGTTAAATTTAACTACAACATGAAATAAGTGATTACTTGTTTTAGATATAATTTCATAATCAAGACTCCGAAGGTTATTTGAAGTACTGTGCTAATTAATCTTTATTTCCAGCCTTCCTTAATTATTCTTGCCAGATGGTGCTTTATTTACCTTACTGCTTAGGGTTTCCAGCTGAGGCTGTTTGATTGTTGAAGAAAAATATGTGATGGCACCATAAGATAACTGTAATTGAATTGTTAGGTATGTTAGAACATTTGAGCCTTCTGTCCCTGCTTTAGCCTCAGCTGGGAAATAAGTTTGTTAACAAAGTGCTTTGGCATTTCATGCAACTACAATGATATGTAGAAATATGCACCGGAAAAACAGGAATGAACTATAGTGTAAGCCCACTTCAGTCAGATGACTTGCAACCACATCCTAGGGTTTATTACCTCTTTAACAGACAAAAGTGCAACTAATTAATTACTTACCAGGACATGATTTTCAGAAATGATATTTTGAATAACATAGACTGTAAAATTTTAAATTACCTGTATTAATCTAGACACTGCAACCAGATACAGTGTACAACTTTTTGCTTATAATTCTAGTAACATGCTGCTAATAAAATAGGTTATAGGTATTTTCCATAGGACCAGCATTACAAAATATTAATCTTTTTCGGTATACTTCTGTAGTAGGGTGCAGGTCAAAAACAGTAATTTTACTGAATGAGGTTTTGAAAACTCTGAACAAATGCTCAGTATTGCAAATAATTGGAAAAGGAAATCAAGTTAATCCTGTCAACCTCTACTTTTTCAGCTTTCTAAAGAATGCTTTGCTTCCAATTTTGGAAAGTTATAATTGAATGTGAACTCTACTTGATAAGCTTTATGTAGTCTAATGTAGAAATATATTGATGTGCTTAGTCTTAAAAATTAGAATTTGCCTTTTTCAAAAAGCAGACTATCTGGTATAAAATACAAAATAATTTTTGGATAAGAACTGAAGATATAAGTGGAGTAGACAAAACAGAATTGGAATAGCGGCCTTTGTCCTTAGTCCCAATGGATTCATTAGATTTGATTGATTAATATGTGTATATATTTGATATGCATGGTTGTGCATATATATCAAAAAAGCAGGTCCATTATTTTGCAAAACAGTTCCATCTATAGAAATCTATTCAAGCATGTTATAATGTGCAATTCATTTGGAGACAATCTTGGCACTGTAGTCCAGTTCATTTCTGAATGTTCATGAATCCTGATACATAACCGGAAAAGAGGAATGAAAGAATATAAGCAAACTATCATTTTGATTTGTGATTGACATACAAAAGGAAGTCAAGACAAAAAAGATATCCATACATTGTATATCTTTTGTATAATGAATCCTCAGCATATTGCAGACAATGCTGAGGACTACAAACCTACTCTGCTGTTACAAGTTCAGGCCTGATGCTATCATTATCTTCCTTACCTTGGAAAGCACACTTATTTTATCACACTTTAAGGGGCAGCAAAGCAGGGTGAGAGCTAAGTGGAGGCAGGGTACTTATTTCACTTCAGGCACTTCAAGTGGAGGCAGGGTACTTAATCACCACACTGCATTGTGGGCCTTGAAAACAGTGGCCACTTGGATGTACTTAAAGCATCTGTTTGGTTTTCCTTTAATGTTCTATTTTAACTGGGAGTGCTGGGATTACAGTCATTAAGCGAACCAATTGTGTGTCAGCTTGCTCTTTGAGACTCAATGTCTCAAAGATTTATTCAAATATATTCCAGTTCCAATTTTGATCATATGTTAAATCTGTAAATCTGTATCAATTTAGGCTCCTTCTCCTGGCATTTTTACTCCTGTTGGTCCTGATCATGTGGACAAGGCCATGGGTGCTATGAGCGCCTCCACCTGTTTGTTGAACCTGTGCCCCTCCTGGCTTGTTTTGGCAGGTCGGGAGGTGACATGCAGTTGACGCCAGGGAATTATCAATACTTCGTTGAGGGAGTGCTTGTTCTGCTGTCTCTGAAAGAGGCAGTGGTCAGACCCCTTCTCAAGAAGCCCTCCCTGTTGCCAATTAAAAAGGATGGATTTTGGAGATAGGTTTATAAAAATGATAGGGACAATATATCAAAAGCAAACTGCAAAAGTAATAATAAATGGAGAAATGTCGGAGATGATTAACATACAAAAAGGAACAAGACAAGGATGTCCACTATCATCCCTACTATTTATATTGTCTTTAGAAGTAGAAATAGAGAAATTTGATGGGACCAAGAGATTAAAGGATTGAAAATAAAAAAAGAGGAATATACTTACAAGCATTTGCTGACGACTTAGTCTTCTTAATGGAGGAACCATTAGAATCAGGAAAGAAATTATTGGAAAGAATAGAAGAATTTGGGGAAGTAGCGGGACTGAAAATAAATAAAGACAAGACAAAGTTAATAGTGAAAAATATTATAGGGAAAAGGAAAAAAGAATTGGAACAAGAATTGAATATTCAAATTGTGAGAAGAGTTAAATATTTGGGAATACAATTAACAGCAAAGTGTATTACAATTAAGGAGTCGTATCTGTCCCCAGGCTCTGACAGATGATGTGAGCCTCTTTGTTACTCACCGTCGTGGATCCATGGTGCTGGGCCGGATCATGGCTTGTCACGGCTAGTCGCAGCATTCTATTTCCTGTTTCTTTCTCCAAACTACTACTGGGGGCCGAGAGCATGGGTGACGTGGCTGGTTGGGATTGGTGGAGGGCTTGATTATGGGGATGGAGGCCTATTTAGTCATGGGTGGGATGTGTTTGAGTAGCACTGACTTTGATTGGATGTGGGCTCAGAGCTGAAAGAGTCTGTGTAGGAAGTAAAGAATTTGAAAAGTTTGTCTCGACTCTTTGTGTTTCCTTTCTGCGTGAGTGGTGAATACAGTTTCCGACAGAAAGTCAGCGCTCCTCCCCAAGGGAACCCATTCAGTTTTCCTGGCGGACAGGTGAGGCGAGCGGGACTCGATGGCGGAGGGGAAAGAGCCTGGAATGGAAGGGCTTGACACATTGGAGGAGGCGGGGTCGGGGGTGACGGATTTTGCTGAATGCCGTCCGACGGTGGAGACAGAGGGAGTGGAGGAGCAGGCCGTGGTGAGACCGAAGATACTAGCAGGCTTAGCGGAGACAGAACGGGGGAGCCAGGAGGCGGTGTTCTGTCTGGACCTATACACATCTGCCAGCCCTAAACAGAAGAGCCCGAGTAGGAGGGAGGAGATGACATGGAGAGCGAGGCGTTGGCTCAAAGAGGAGGGGGAAGGGAGCATATCTATGGATGCTGGAAGTGTTACGCTGGATGTTTTACGCAAGCGCTTTGGAGAATGCAGTTATTGGCAAGCACCGGCGACCACACAGCTGAGTCCTTATACTCCTCCAGGACTGGGAGTCTCCTCATTGGCTGTGGGCCCTGACTACCGGGCAAATACGGAGCCCGGAGCTGGACGAAGTGGTGGCTGGATGGATTGGCCGGGGCCAGGGCAGGTGCCATATGGGGTTGGAGCACACCATTCCTATCCCGTTCAAGATGTGGATCTAAGGCTACCACGGGGGGGGGGTCCCATCCCACCAATGATGGCTCCCCCTCTTGGTCAGGCACCACCCCTAGCTGTTCGGCCACCACACAGAGGGTCACCATATGTCTGGGGAGCCCCTCCCATTTTGGCACGGTTTGATGGGACACCCCTCACGTGTTGCATTATTCATCAGTCGAATCCTAAGCTATATGGACAAATATCGTCAGTTATTTCACTCTCAATGGGCCATGGTGGAGGCAGTAATAGGGGTCCTAGATGCGGAAGCCGCTGACTGGGCTGTAGACTTTCATAATAGCCACGCCTACGAGTTGGGGGACCTAGGTTTGTTCTTAGAGGCCCTGAGGTCTTGTTTTGAGGATGAGTCGCAGTCACAGCAGGCACGAGGCTGGGGGATTGGTACAGGGCAGCCGTAGAGATAGATGCCGGACTAAGACGAATGAGATGGAAAGGGGACGGACTGATGACAACTCGATGCCCAGCCAAGTCAGCTGGAGCAACAGGACGTTGTGGAGATAGGGTGGACCAGTCGTACCGGGGCCCGGGAACAACACCTACTCAGGCCACTCTTCATTGCTTTGGGTGCCAACAGGTGGGTCATAGAGCCGCTAAGTGCCTGGCACCGTGTCCCCAATTAAATGATAGAGGGGAGTCATGTCAAGGAGATAGAATGTCTGGGAACGCACAGAGCCAACAAGGAAAGACTTTGAGAAGGTCTGGGAGTGGAAGAGGTGGGGGCACAACTCCACTCCCATGCGGTGGCCCTGGAATGGCATCGGCTCACGGCCTAATATCTAACGATTTTCTAGACACAACAACGGTTGCTTTGTGCCTGAGCACTCTTGACCTGGCTGATAATCCACAATCCACAGCAATAGTGCCTTGTCCCTACGGCGACACGAGTGATGAGGATTCCCTGGATGGTGACCCAATGGTGAGTGCTCCAGTCTTACCATTCGTGATAGACGTGTTATTACAGTATAAAGGAGATGGACTGGTTGTACCTTCTAGGGTTTTAATTGATTCAGGATGTAGCCGCTGTCTTATGCAGCAGGATATCGTTCAGCACCTAAAAATCAAGACAGTTGAGCTAAAGACGGCTATCCAATTTAGGCAGATGGATGGGTCTCTTCTGGGGGGTACACCGGCTACCCATTGTACTGTACCTATTGTTTTAATGGTGGGACAACATCAGGAAGAGATCCAGTTTGTGGTGGTGCCAAACATCGTTACTCCTCTAGTCCTCGGTTTGGTTTGGCTGGATAAATGGCAACCACACATATGGTGGGAAGGCGGATATAAAAAGATGAGACTGGTCGTAGTTCCTACACCCCCTCCTGAAGGTGGGGTTGCCACTGGCTGTATGTCTGGTGGCCTAGATGAACCAAAAGTGCCAGCAATACCTCAGATGTATGCTGATCTCGCCAAAGTGTTCCGGGAGAGGGATGTAATATCCTACAGCCACATAGAACTATCGATTGTGGTACTGAACTGAGGCCTGGAACCCAGTTGCCTAAGCCGAGAATGTATTCTATGACCCAACCAGAACTTCTCGAGATGCGACGATATATTGATGTAAACCTGGAGAGGGGATTCATACAGCCCAGTAGATCCAAATTGGCAGCTCCCGTGTTATTCCGTGCCAAGAAGGATGGAGGCTTAAGGCTGTGTGTGGATTACAGAGGTCTTAATGCCGTTTATGAGGAGACTCTGTATCCACTACCCTTGATGTCAGACATTTTAGCAGCATTGAGTATGGGAGTGGTGTTTACCAAGCAAGATCTATGGGAGGCATATTATCGAATACGAATAAAAAAAGGCGACGAGTGGAAAACCACATTCAACTTCCCTCTAGGCAGTTACCAATACTTAGTGATTCCTTTTGGCCTCCAAGGAGCCCCTGCTGTATTCATGCAGCTAATAAATGACCTTTATAATGGTGTTCTAGTTTATTTAGACAACATTCTAATCTACGATGGATTACTACAACCGGTAGCCAACCCAACCCGACCCTGGGAAGCTATCAGTATGGATTTTATAGTTGACCTACCAGCCAGCTGTGGATGTAATGTAATATGGACCATTATAGACCTCTTTTCTAAACAGGCATATTTTATTGCTTGCCGGGGGTTACCAAGTGCCCGACAGTTAGCCAGCCTCTTTATCAATCATGTGTACCGTTTGCACAGGGTGCCGACCTGAATTATATATAGAGAGGGGTACAGTTCACCGCTAGATTTTGAAAGCGATTCCTCAAATTGATAGGGTTGTCTCAAGGACTGAGTACTGGGTACCATCCAGAGACAAACGGAGCAGCTGAACGGGCTAATGGAGCAGTGGAACGCTATCTCCGCAGCTACGTCAACTACCAACAAACAGACTGGATGGACCTGTTACCATTTGCAGAGGTGGCCTACAATAATTCCGTACACTGCAGCACATGTCTGACACCCTTTAAGGTGGTGGGAGGACAAGACTTCCCAGCCATTCCTGAGATACACATATCCCAGGACCCTCCCAAACAACCTGCAGAATGGGTAGAGAAGCTATCAAGGGTATGGACAACTGTCTACCACTCATTGCAAAAAGCCCACTTTGAATACAAACGATACGCAGATCAAAAAAGAACAGATAAAGCACCATACAAAATTGGGGATCTGGTGTATTTATCTACTAAATATCTAAGATTGAAAACACCCAGGAAAAAATTAGGCCCAAAGTTTATTGGTCCTTTCCAGATACAACACGTAGTAAATCCAGTGACTGTAAGATTGGATTTACCCAGAAGGGTAGGGAAAGTACACCCTGTGTTTCATATCAAACTGCTTAAGCCAGCCTTAAACAAACCTGACATCATTCCAGGGCCAGGGCCAGTATCTGGAGATCGTTACGAAATTGAAACTATTCTAGATTCCTGGTGGTGGTGTAACTCCTTACAATATCTTGTACAATGGAAGGGATACTCGATAAAAGATGCCTCATGGGTTCCTTCAGAGGACATATTCGCCAGCCGTATGATCCGACAATACCATAGAAGATATCCACACAGACCACACTAACAAATCCTTTCATTTTATTTCCTAGATGGGACTCTCTTGAGGGGGCAGCCTGTCATATCTGTCCCCAGGCTCCGACAGATGACGTGAGCCTCTTTGCTACTCACCGTCGTGGATCCATGGCTCTGGGCCGGATTGTGGCTTGTTGCGGCTAGTCACGGCATCCTATTTCTTGTTTCTTTCTTCAAACTACTACTGGGGGCCGGGAACACAGGTGACGTGGCTGGTTGGGATTGGTGGAGGGCTTGATTATGGGGATGGAGGCCTATTTAGTCATGGGTGGGATGTGT
>JANHGC010009784.1:257781-268506 GCA_027560395.1 Boaedon fuliginosus | reverse complement strand
TTCACTGGCAGAGGCTCAGCGGGCCGGTCCTTTGCTGTTTCCAGGGTGATCCTATGGGCCGGATCTAAGCACTTCATGGGCCGGATTTGGCCCCCGGGCCTTGAGTTTGACATTCCTGTTCTACAACATACAATGCACATGAATTACATAAATGTCTAAATGGGGGCTTTCCCCCCCCCCATTAATACCCATTCTGGATCATGTCCATTCCCTAAAATAAAGCTCCAAGCTTCTTTCAATGTAAACACTGTCTGAAAAAGCTTGTATATAGTTTGGCATTCAGTAGGTCACAAAGTTACTGTCCTCTCATTCAAAGACATTTTATAAATGACATGTTAAAGTATCTTGATTTAATTTGAATAGGTATGACAAATATTGAAACACGCTGGCGTTTTTGGTCACTTGGAAACTAAACACTTTGGAAACTAATGAAGGAGAGAAGCAACCTAGAAATAAGGAGAAACTTCCTTAGAGAGAAGAATTAACCAGTGGAACAGCTTTGCCTTCAGAAGATGTGGGTGCTTCATCACTGGAGGTTTTTAAGAAGAGACTGGACATCCACTTGGCCAAAATGGTATAGGGTCTCCTGCTAGAACAGGGGGTTGGACTACAAGATCTCCATGGTCCCTTCCAACTCTGTTCTGATTGATTGATTGATTGATTGATTGACTGACTGACTGACTTATGGATGCTTTGCACTTTAGATATATAATGATTTCATGTGAAATTAAGCTCGATACAACCAACACATGCACAATAATTGGAAAAGATTTTGTTCCAAAGAAAAACATTTAAGACCTGGAGCATCCCCTTCTACTTGGCCCTGTGGGTCACATTCCTAGAGTATTAGGATGTAACATTTATACTTATGGCATCCACAGATTCATTTCTAATCTGAGATGAATAACTAGACATTTCATATAACTCCAAATGACATATACATGCTTTTTTAAAAAAATGGAAACGCTCAAACTTGGCCTTACCCTCTGTCCAGTTTCATTATAGTTTTGATGTGAACCCTGTAATATTGGCACAGATTAGGACAATTTTCTAGAGCCATTATTCCCAGGTTGCCAAATATTTTTGGCTCAGTTTAGAACATTGAATCATGTTCCTCCACCTCCCTTTCTATCTTCCCCTTCTCCCAATGGTTTGAAGAGAAGGTTGCATCTCCTGCCAAAGACAAAATGAAGAGGTAAAGTAATGAAGGCACATAAAATCAAAGAAATTGATTTACAGTTTTATTCAGTGGTGCAGTTAGGACAAGATCTGCAGACCAGCTTAGAAAAATGGGTTGGTGGGTTTTTTGGGGTACTCCAGCTGTGGCACATCTGTTTTATTGCATCCTGTCTAGAAGCCCAGGGTCTAAAATTAGCATCAAGTGTACAGCCTGTAGCATTATTCTGGATGTCTTTGGTACTCAGGACCTGTTTGATGTTGCCACAATATATGTATATACACTGATCTCCAAGGCCTTCCCTTTTGTCTTCTGCTTGAAAGCTGTAGGAAATCATGTCCTCTCCTCCCACCCTGGACAACACAAATCACAATTATTAGAGCCCCAGATTTGGCCCTAGGAGTGCAGAATACACTAAACTAGCTTGAGATGTTTGTTTATGTGTTAAGCAGACTTAATATAGCCACCCATATAGATTTGAGAACAGCTTAATAGAACAAGGGAGAATCACGAGGTTAGATCTCTCGGCAATAAAAGTCTGTCAATGATTCTGCTGGTGGGTTCATAGCTTTGTATTCATTTTTTTTGGAGCTCAATCAACTTGGCTCAAAGGCAGCATAATATATTTTTAGTAGAGCACCATAGAGACTAGTGTGTGAGAGAGAAGGGAGATGTTCATTTTGGGAAACTAGTGAGTCCATCATGGCAAGCTGCTCCCTTCTACCCCTTAGGGCTTTTCAGAGCAAACATCCCATGGTGTTTGGCCATCTGCTGCGATGGAGCAGGATTAGAATTAAAATACACAGAGAAAAGGCCAAAGTCAACAAGTCCTTCAGGCTGGAATGAAGTGGAAGTTTGGCATCGGGTGGTCCCTCGTTTCTCAGCTCAGCCAACTCAGTCGTTTACCATAGCCTGAAGGCGCTTAACGTTTGGGATATGGAAGAATTGCTCCTCTGTGGAGCAAACGTTTAGAATGGCATTGGCCCCCTGTATGCACTGGTTGCGTTCCCTCTCTAAAAAAATTGGGCAACGTTTGGAATCGGCTAGAATAGTTGCAAACAAAGAGCGCCAAAGGAAAACTCTTCAATTGGGCATTTTTCCTACCAAAATAGTCCCTTAACATTTTATTTCAAGAAGAGAGTCTCGGTGAGATTCTTTGGGTGTAGTCAGTATTAGAAGTTATATAGCAATAGTGTAGCCATTTTCTGCTGCTTCTAAACTGCCAGCTATTTAGCCTGCGAGATTAGAGGGGAGCGTATGTTAGTGAGTAGGAAGATAGCCATACCAAATTCTTGATTGGGGTCAAGGTTGCTGGTATTCTGCAGCTGGAGAGGAGGGATGAAGAGCTGGCGCCAAGCAGAGGAATTGTAATTGGACCGTGTGATATGTGATGTGTGTATGAGGGGTTGGATTTTAAGTTCCAATTACGTAAAGGGAAACTGAAATGTTAGATTTGGGTTCCCTTCCGATGTGCCAACACGATTTCTCCAATAAAAGTTTTTACTTGATGGATTTTGTCTCTGAGCGCTAAACAGAAATGGGGGAATTTCATTACAGTCCAGTGACAGAAGCTACAATATAGTCCAAATCGAGTCCTAATTTCCACTCACCCTCTCCTCTGCGTTCTGGAGTCTCCTTCAAACCAGTTGGGGAGTGTGGCATGAACAGTCCTTCTTGTTTAGTTTGCACTGAGTCACTTTTGATTTCGCCGCTTTCTCAGATATCCCGTCTCTTGTTTTTATTTATCCTACGGGTTCTGCTCATTAAAATTCTCAGCTTGCCCCGGTCAGCCTCCAGGCTACTTCTTCTTCTCTCTCCTGCGCTTTCTTTTCCTGGGAAAGGTTCCAGCTAGCTGGTCGCCATTATGGTGCCGTCCTGCTCAGTCCTAGCTGGACATCACAGCCCGTGGGGAGGGGATTTGCGATTTCCCCTCAATTACCCTTCAGTCCACCCTCCTAAGCTTCGCCTCCTCTTTGGGGAGGCTTTGGGTCCATGTGAGGACCCTCGGACCAGCAGGCCTAGGCCGAAGTTCACGGAGCTCGTGAGCTTCGCGTCCAGAATTGCCGGATGTCAGTCCAGAAGTCTCCATTGGAACCCTGACATTAACCCAAATCTCTAAACTACCAGCAGCCACCCCAAGACGCGGGGCTGTCTGGGGTCTTGAGCCCGAGCCACCGACTCACAACTCGGGCGGGGCAAAGACTCAGGAAAGATGGAAGAAAAACTGTTAGAAGAAGAAGCTGTGGGAGCCAGCGGTGGAGTGCTTGTCGAAACCCTTTATTCCCCTTTGGAGGAAGTGGTCAAAGCTATTGAATTAGCAGAAGCCGAAATCAGACAAGGTGCTCGCCCTAAGGAACCAAGAGATCAAAGCAGTGGTCAGATCGACTCGAGGCTCAGCTCTCCTTGGTGAATCAGAGATCCTGGATGGAGTGATCTGAGACTGTTAGGATCTGACAGCAGCCGAGAATGGAATTTGCAGCTCCATTCACGAAGCCAATCTCTGATGGGTCTTCCAGAGAAATTCGAACGGCTGGAGGTCAGAGGCTCTGCCCCGCAGAGGCTGGTCGGTCAGCAGAGATGGAACTTACCACCACCATCATTCACGTTCCGTGACCCTGGACCAGCAAGTGGATACAGTGCCACTGCATTGTCCTGCTATTCGGTGAGGGAAGATCGGGGACCAGCAGAACTACGACAGATTCCCAGAGAAGCACAGTAGATGCCACCTCCAGCTGAAGGTTTCCGCACCTTGCTGCCCCTCCTCACCCATCCATGCAGAAGTTGCCTCCCATGGGATTTGCTCCCCTCCCATGGGGATCCTATCCTGCCCAGAGATGGCCACAATATCAATGGACACTGGCTCCGATGGTCCCACCAACACCTTTTTACCAGCCAGGTCCCTGGCAGCAGCAGTGGCCAGCCTAGCCTCCACCAGGGATTCCCCCTCTGGTGGCAACCCAGAAACCAGCAGCTGTGCAGAGCAGATTCCAGCCCCGCAGCCCATCGCAGCTCTACAGCCGCTCCCGGTCCAGCAGTCAGGCACTCCACTGGGTTTTCCAGCTGACCCTCCTGCCCCTCCACCTCAGCTGCAGCCTCCCAAGTTCAGAGCAATCTTTGGTGGGACCCCAGGGAAATTGGCATGTTTCCTTAGGAGAATTTGGGCACATATCAACCAATATGGAACTCAGTATAGGTATAAGCTGGTCAAACGTTGTGTGTGAATGCCCTCCCTTTGTGCAGACATCCTTCTAGAGGTGTATAATTTCCATGCTTCAATGAAATCTCAGTGGAAAAAGGAGCTTATGATGGAACTCCTACAATGGGACATCTTTCTGATGTTGTCATCGTCATCATCAATGTGGAATTCATCTATTAGATACTCTGTTCAGGTAGTCCTTGACTTAGAGCCATTCATTTAGCTGCTATTCAAAGTCACAAAGGCACTGAAAAAACATATGACCAATTCTCCCACTTACAACCCATGGTCACATGATCAAAATGTCAGTGCTTGGCAACCAGCATATATTTATGATCACGTGATTAGGGTCACGTGATTCCTATTTTAGACCATTCCAGCTGGCTTCCAGCAAGCAAAATCAATGAGGGCAGCCAGATTCATTGACTGACTGCAGGATTTATTTAACAACCATGACAAAAAGGTCATAAAATCAAGCATGATTCACTTAACAACCACATTGCTTAGCAACTGAAATTTTGGCCCTAATTGTAGCCATAAGTTGAGGACTACCTGCATTTGGGGCACAGTATGTCCATTTGCTCCTGGAAGGCTAATTCCAGTATGCTTTTTCAAATGTAGAGAGTTCTCTCGTTTTCCTGCTCTTGGAATAATCAACAAGATAACCAGACACGCACAGTTTCATACATGCAAATCACTGTTTGCTTAACAGTGAAATTTGGTTTTAAGTTGCATTATCCCACACCCATGTCTGGGATCACTTCAGCCAGAACAATTTCTGTTTCATTGCAAAGTGAATGGCATTTCCTGTTTGCTAATTACATCTTTCGAAACATTAACCCGCCTGTTCTCCCAATAATTGCTGTACGTCTTCAAGTCAGCTTTCCAGACCAAATCCCTTTTTGCATAGGGGGGCATGGTCTCCCTGGGTCCTCTGCTTCTGAGAACTTCATTCATTGCCCTAGTAGAAGCTGCAAAGGTTGCTCCTGAGCTGAGGCTCTTTTTCCCAGTTCAGTTTTTATGGCTTCACGCATATCTGTATAAAAATCAAAAAGTATGGTCCATCTTATAATTAGAAAAACTTTTGAAATTGTCCCAAGAATTTGCTTTGCTTTTACACTTGTTCCAGTGCATTCTGGCTGGGAAAGGAAATGTGATAATAGAAGCAAACTGCTAATTTTTGGAGTCATTTTACTGTTTGTTCTTGAAAAGGCAACCGGTGAAAACCTCATCCCAAGAATTATTTTAGAATTTGGGATTTCCCCGCACACTCCTCTTTCCTGGATTTCCTGGACGAACTCTGAAAGGAAAAAAAGGGAGGCTGCAAGATGAACTTTGTGTGTCTCTGACCTTTTAAAAAGGTGTAGTCAGCGGTACTTAACATTATAACAGAAAAACAGAATTGGAAGGGGTCTTGGAGGTCTTCTAGGCCAACCCCTGCTCAAGCAGGAGACCCCCTACACCATTCAGACAAGTAACTGTTCAGTCTCTCCTTAAAAGCCTCCAGTGATGGAGCACCCCCAACTTTTGAAGGCAAGCTGTTCCACTGCTTAATGGTTCTCACTGTTATGTATGTATGTATGTATGTATGTATGTATGTATGTATGTATGTATGTATGTATGTATGTATGTATTTATTTATTATTTCGATTTATATCCCGCCTCTCTTCACCCATTCGGGGAACTCAAGGCGGTGAGTGAAAGGGGCTTTGGGCTATTCCCATTATGGTTTTGTTCTTATTTGGGTCTGAGAGATAATCCCATTATGTCCTTAGGAAGGTATCTTTCTTATGCAGAATAGACTGACCCAGGCCTCTAATAGCCCATTGAATAGCTCTTCCTGAAGGAGGTAGATGGCCCCTTAACAAAGGTGGAGGGAGAGTTTCTGCCCAAGTTTCTACTTCTAATGTCTCTTCTCTGGGGGAGGGGTGGGTTATAACTTCCTACAGTATTATGAAGCATTTGGTATTTCTTGAAGTTTGCATTTCTGGGGGGTTGAATAGAACAGACAGTTTCATGGTCTCTTAACATCTTGACTTCTTTTTGTGTATCAAAAATTCCCAAGGTTTCTTCACAGTGGGCAACATTGCGGGATTAAGTGTGCAATATAATATGTCAGTTTTATACAGTGCTATACAGTCGTGCTCGATATACAACCTGAGCCTAAAATTACAGTTGTAGTTGTGGTCGTAAGTTGAGGCATCATGTGACTGGACCCAATTTTTTGACATTTTTTTAAATTAGCCTGGTTGAAGAGATGGTTACAAAAATAACATAGCCTTACAGTATAGTCTGTAAAATGTGCCATTCTAAATTTAAAGTAGAGCATCAAATATCAGTTAACCTATGAAATATCACCAGAGCTATTTCATTCATGACACCATTCTGTATTTTTATATCCCGGGCTTTCTGAGACCCGCCTGTATTTTTCCTTGTGCTCTTTAATATTCTGGGCTGAAAATACTGCACTATTAATTTTAATAGGCAACAAAATAAATAAGAGTTAAGGTTTTCTTCTGGCTTTGAATACTTACTTTAAGATTAATTTAGTTCCTCTCTTTTGGATTTTTAATCAGCATCCAAACATTCATCATTGTAAAAAGGGGGTTTTAGTTCCAAATCTTTATACCTCGTTATATATGAGACTTTCTTATAGAAGTTTTTTTTAAAAATCAGGTTTCTATCAGGGGTGGGTTTCTCCCGGTTCGCTGGTTACCCGCTTCGTCGGCGCGCTTTTGACAGCCATTTGGAAAGCGCGCCCACAAAGCAGGTAACCAGCGAACCAGTAGGAACCCATCCCTGGTTTCTATGTACAGCGTCTTCTCACATATTCCCATAAGAATTCTCCAAGAAATAATGGCAAATATAGAGAAAGAGTCCTATGATGCTCATCATTCCCAAATATTTCACAAAGCTTAATATTTATCATGCTGATGGATTTCAGCAAAGATATTCTATAGATGCATTTGGATTCAGTGACTTTACTTTCCTCTTGTGTTTCAGACAGTGACGCTTGGGAAATATGTTTTTTATCTATTTAAAACAGGGCATTTCCCCCTCTTCACTAAACCAGGCATGGGCATGGCCAGCATATGATGAATCCAGTCCGTGGGCCGGGAGTGTCAGAATGGGGGTGGCATCATGCCCACAAGGAAACAGCACACCAACAGGTCAGGGATGTCATCAAAGAAGCCTTTATTCAGCAAGGTGATAGATACAGGAATCATAGGCAAGGTTCACAAGCAAGGTTATGCAATGGGAGCTGCAAACTCCTTATATTGGGTTAAGATGTGTGGGAGTCAGTCTACCCCAGTAACAAGGAGGGAACCAATCAGAGCAGTAGTAACAGAAGGCAGAGGTTGAAAGGTAGCAACAACAATTAGGGTCAGGAGATAACATCTGCTCAGGAACTATGTATGGCAGGGAGCAACAGAAGTTGTGTAGGAGGTTAATTACAAGGTCCCCCTAGACATGCTGTCTCCATGCGCAGAGTTGTAATGTACAATAGTCAACAGGGAGTTTGACAGCCCTGATTTAAAGGAATAAATTTACTGAACTAAGGTAACTTTAATGGTATGGGTTGAAAAAAAAGGGCTATCCAGTTCTTCTCCAGTGAATGAACATGCCTGCCTTGCTTGCTTTCAATCTCAAAACCAGAACCAAAAACCAGCCTCCTCTTCTCAGTTCTCAATTATATCCAGGAGTCACAGAGATTGCTGGTAAGAAGGATCCAGCCAATGGGAAATCAGGCATTATGTAGGAGCACTGGAAGGCAGCTTTAGCCATAAGAAAGGAGGGCATCATTAAGTCCAGGAGTTTATATGCTATGGAGATGAGCCTTCTACCGTCCTAACTTGGTAGGTGGCAATTGATCCTTTTCTACATCAATGTTTCTCAACCTTGGTGGCTTGAAGTTGTGGGGACTTCAATTTCCAGAATTCCCCAGTCTGCATGCTCTTCTGAATTCATGCTATGAAGTCTGGGAGTTAAGAGTCCCCATCTTCAAGTTGCAAAATTATCTTAAATGATGATTTTATACTTTCTTACTTGATTTTGCCATTCAGAGTCCTTGGATATGAGGTGGACAGGAAATAAATTTCATAATGAATGAATGAATGAATGAATGAATGAATGAATGAATGAATGAATGAGTGAATGAATGAATAAATGTCAACATTATTTAATTTTTTTAAGCAACATTTTATTTTTCTACACAGTCTTTTTGCTGTATATACTGTAAAAGCTTCACACCCGGAGTGTCATGCTTAGAATTGTAGTCTGTAAACTGCATGTCTTCTGCATCTCAGTTTTATAAAACAAAAAATATTTGCATTGCACCCTCGAGGTACTTTTAACTAGGCAGACCTTTTCCTTTGATTGGCAGGTCCACCCTTTCAGTCCCATCCCTGTAGCTGCTGATTTTGCAATCTGATTGTATCTTTCTGGAGCATTGGATTGTCCATAACTTTTCACAAAATCCTCTATGGTTACAGTCTTCAGCAAGAGTGTGGTTTTGGTTTGTTAGAGCTATGATCTTGAACTGAAGCATCCCTTGTTGGTATCATTTTGGGCAAAACCTAATAAATCCCCTATTTTCCTAAATGTATAGCAAAATAATTTACATAAAAAAGCCTGCCTCCCCTCCATATTTCCCCTGAAATACCCTCTAACTGTCTTCCTTACTGGAACCTTTTAGGATAATGCCTTAAGTAGTGTCAGTGTTCCCTGGTAAATCAGGCAGAAAACACAACCAGGTGAGCTAATTTTACTTTATTGCAAGGCTACTTTAATAGAATGTTGCAAATACAAATCTCCTGCTCTCTCTTTTATAGGATGATAAATTAGGTTCATTCAGGAGTTTCTTTCTTTTTCCATTATATGGCTGTGGACTATCCCCTCTCTTATCTGATTATTCCCTAGGTCCGGGTTGGCGAACCTATGGCACGTGTGCCAGAAGTGGCATGTGGAGCCATTCCTCCCGGCATGCGTGACCACTTCAAGTGAGCCTGCCCACCCACCCCTGCTCCATGGTGCTTGGTTTTACCGCATTTAGAAGCATAGCTGAGCAGTGCGAAAAGTGCAAACAGCTCATTTCATTTATTGGATTTATATCCCGCCTCTCTTCACCCCGAAGGGGAACTCGAGGCTGCGAAACACAAAATAAAACAGTCCTATACAATAAAATGTCAAACACAATCATACCACAATCACACATCCTAACATTGGGGGGGAATATCGGGAGTCAGGTCCATGCTTGCTTGCAGAGCCAGGTCTTGACGGCTTTGCGGAAGACAGGTAGGCTGGAAATGGTCCTAATTTCAACAGGGAGCGTATTCCATAGTGACGGCGCCCCCACCGAGAAGGCCCGCGCTCATGGTCCCGCCAGCCGACATTGCCTTGCCAAAGGTACCCGAAGCAGGGCCTCTCTATGGGATCTCACCAAGCTCAGAGAGCACCAGAGAGGATTCCTCAAATTGTTATCTGCGTCGGTGCAATTAGACACCAACTTATTTAGATGACAGTCCAAATGAGTTTTTCGTGCGGCTTATTCCCGGGGATCCCAGAGAATAATCCCTTTGCAGGTTTCTTCAAGTATAATTAAACAATACATAAACAGAATTGGACAGCACAGGCCGTGTCTGTGCCTTTGCAGCAGTTTCTGGTGCCGTGCGAGATAAGAGGAAGAAAAAAACACATACGTAATTTGTACCTCCTGCTGGGCAGGCTCTAGAATTTTCTTCCAAAGAAGGCGAAACTCCTTGGCAAATTTATTGACGGTACTTTTCTGCAGCCTTGGATAGGCAAGGAATGGCCAGGCAGAAAGAAGAGAAACAGAAGCAATGCTGGGTATGCTCATTGGGTTGGTTGCTCATTAGAAATTGGTCCTTAAGAAGGGCAGTGACCTGGGGCCGAAGCAGGGTCTCAAAATAAAATTGTCGTTCTAATGATTCAACTTTTGAGGGATCTCCAAACAAGACTGCGAACCCCATCCTTTCGTCCTGCCTTCTTTACACCTCTTCTTTTATTATTTCTCCGATGCCTGTCTGCAATGTTTGTGTGTGCTCTATACAAACTTGCATTTCTCCACCAAGTAAAGTGTCGTAAGATCAGCACTGTTGGGGTCTCCAAAGGGTAGGTGCCCCTTTTTGACTGCCTTTTTGGGGCGCAAAGAGGAAACTCTTCAATAACAAGCAGCAACTCTCTACTAAGCGAGTGCAGATTTGCCTTTCTTTACTGAGCATGTGCAGTTCTCAAACTGACAGACATATTCAAACTGAGGTGCCATGTTTTATACATATAAATTCCAGATTTGCCCCAGCGGTGACGGGCCCAAGACACACGGAGCAGCCCA
>JANHGC010009784.1:179486-193260 GCA_027560395.1 Boaedon fuliginosus | reverse complement strand
GTTGCTGGCTGGGGACTTCTGGGAGTTGAAGTCCACCCATCTTAAAATGGCTGACGTTGGGAAACACTGCTCTAAACGATCCTTGGATTGCTGCAGGGATCTGCATTCAATCAGCTAGCTGTGATTGCTAACAATTTTGAATCAGTAGTAGATTTGCGTGGCTAGAACATAAACATGCACAGACTTCTGTAATTCTGCAAAGTACCTTGCTAATCCCTACATGTAGTTTCTACCTTCTAAAAGAAAATTTAAAGTTTAAAATAGATTAAGTAATCTGTAATAACACAACAATGGACACTGTAAATCATAAAAAGGAAGATGCCCAGTTCAGAGTAAGTTTTAAAATACGCATAGAAAATGTGGTTTTCCCATTCCATCCAGAATAAAGTATTACTAGATCTGGACTATGCATTCTTTTTTTCCAAGGCACATCTCACCCATGTATCCGTTGTCCTGCTTTAAAATTAAAAACTTCTTTAACTTTCCATTTAAAAAGTTCGCAAGATTTAAAATTTCTGTATTTCTTCTTCCCACTTTACCACATATTATTTTCACAGGAAAATGGAAGTTTGATCTATTTTATATAAACCTTGCATGAACTGTATGCTGCAAATGTGAATGTTTCTCATTAGTCTTTATCAGAAACAATATAGGATATCTATTGTGGAAAGATCATGTAGATTTCGTATGTATTCCAGTAATTATTGCAACAAATAGATCAGGCTACATTCTTCTACGTCTGGGAAAAGAGAAGTTAACTGTGGAAAAGTCTGACAATTCAAAATCTTTACATCAGAAACACAAGACTACCAGCGTAACAGCTCAAACCAAGCTTCCAGATTTCCAAAACAAATACCTCAGTGTAAAAAAAGATGCTGCTGGAGAGCATGCTGACTCTCTCCCTCAGAGTCCCTCACATCAATACTGTCCTGTTTAGTTTTCTTGATAAAATAAAATGGAATTAAGTATCAATGAATATTCTCAGATTTGAGTAATTTATAAGCTATTCAAGTTTGTTCATGAGTTAACTGATAATATTGCATATACAGCTCTGGGCATATAAAAAAAATATAGGGTTTATATGGAGACTTTGCTCAGCAAAGGAGCAAAGTTTAACCCATAATTTCATTGCATAGAAAAAGGAGAAAGTGTTCAAGAATTGCAGATACATTTGCCATGGCATCTGATGAAAAAGAATGCCTTTTCTTGACCTTAACAAAAATTACCTAAAAGATTTCTAACTGCTTGCTCATCAGTTACAGATTCTGAAAGGCTACAATTTTATCTGAGATTATTTTCACCCATAATCACCATCACAAGCAATTATATCCCTGAAGAATACAGAATCTGGAACTATTCAAGAAAGAGATTTCTGGAACCCCAAAACTCTCTGACCCTTCCTGGCAAAAGTAATTGTACTAGCCAATGTAGATTGTTATTCTAAAAGGACTTAAGTACACCAAATTTCTTAGATTTTCTAAAAAGAACTTTGTTAGAGGAATTTTTGTGTGGGTGTTCGCAAATAGGAAGACATTCTGGGAGCACTTTATTGAGTGAAAGGGAAGGAAGAAAAACACATCAATTTCTGAACAAAGAAGAGATGGCTAAAAAGCAAGCTCAGTCAATATTCACGGCCAATTAAGAATTGTGCGAATATGTACTTTCAAACCGTTAAAAGTCTAGGAGCATTCCAGTTATATCCAACATTTCTAAAGTCAGAGGAATAACAACCTAGTACTTCTGGAGTTTTGTTCTTTTTAAAACTCAAGGTTACTCATCCCTGCTTTAATCTCTATTTAGAAATCATCACCTACAACTGAGCAACTAGTTATGGTGCTCTAGTGCTATTAGCCAGTTTGTCCCAATCCAGATCAAATACAATGGACCCCCAAACCAGTCATAATTAGAGATTATAAAGCTCAGTGCTGAATTGCAGTTCTGCATGCTCTTATTCACTTGCCATTTCAATGTAGACAACACAAGCAAGCAATGTTTGTTCACCAGCTGTTACTATGTATTTTTTTAACCTATGGTTCCCAAATGAATAAACTCAAGTAGCTCAGTACACAATCCACTGTAAACATCCACAGCGTAACCCCCAATGGATAAGAACTTGTGAAAGTCACAAGGATGATTTCAAAGGCATCCCGTTTTCCAGTAATATTTTCATTTTCCAGCTAATTAAACTGAGGGACTTTCCAGTGTTTTCAGCGAACTAACATGAGATTGCTTAGGATAAGATTGTATCTATATTGCACAAAAACCAAGTATTACCTACAGAAAACTGTGGCAAACGTTTTTCAATTTGACATAAAGTTCTGTATACATGCTCCAGGTACAATATTATTCACAGTAGAAAACTGATTCACATAGCTCTCTTGAAGTTTCATAAGCTCACACTTTTAATCATAAACAGAGAAGCAAAATATGTGCATTGGATCAGAAGAGAATCTAAAGATAGATTGTCATTTTGGTTTATATCTAGCCAGTCTCTAAGACAAGAAAACCAATTTTACCCAAAGAAATAGTCTTTGTTTTGATAAAGCAACAGTTATTTCATTTCACATTCTCTATTCTTTAAGTTTGATTAAGAAAGGTCTTCATTTAGGTTGAGATGTCATTTTACATCTTTCCAGCTTTCTTTTTGGGGTGGACTTCAATCCGAAGAATGTTGGGGGTTGCTTCCATGACTCTAACAAGTAAGTTATCTATGTAGTCTTCCAGCTCTCGTACCTGGACATCTCGCTTGGCAAGAATATCTTTTTGTTTCAAGACCAGTTGGATCAGTTCATCATGAGTTAACTGAGCATAAGCATAGGCAGGATCTGAACGGTTATATTTCTGTAGGAAAGAAAAGGGGGGGTGGGAGTCATTTCAGTAGAAAGAGTTGTCATGAATCAAAAAACAGAAAGCAGGTCAAACGTTTAGCTTCAGGGATCAAGCATTCACGTCAAAATTGCTTCAGTAATGCTTAAAAGCAACCTTAAAAAGTTTTTTAAAAAACCCACAAAAATGTAAAAATGCAGCATTAGCAAGTACATTTATGGAGTGAAGATTTTAAGCCTTTCTAAGGCCATCTCTGGTGGTTGTTGCTCAAACCAGAAAAAAATCAAGACAATCTTCTTAATATATCACATGTAAATCATCCATTACAATTGTCTCATTTGAGAAAACCAAGGTGTAATATTTATACAAAATCAAATTATTACAAACTTCATACACATAGTCAATAACCATTGTATAATCCAATACCAAAATCTCTTATATTGACAGCCTTTAGAAGAGTTTCAAGTTTTCAGTATATGCAATTCATACATTCTCCAGTCAATCATATTTTCAAATGGATTATACTGTCCTTCAACTATTGTCTTCATACAAAAAAGTAATTAAAAACACAGAATACAAGGAGCACACATTTTAACTACATCTACAAAATATTACACTGTACTTTAACATATTCTAATATTTAATTTTCATTTACAGAAATTAACAGAAATTACAGAATCAGAGATTGCCCATACATTTAAAAAAATGCCTTTAAGTACCTTCAGATTGATTTCAGTTTGATTATCCAGCATCTTAGTATTTATGCTCAAGGTTTTTGCAGATGGTTGGTTAGTTGTAGCATTCATTGGCTTCACAGGATGAAGTCTAAAAGAGGTAACATTTACAGTGAACGACATACAGATCTACTCTGGATGCAACAGAGCATTGCACACATGAATCCTACAAAGTCACTTTTTCCCTTATCTCTTACCTTTCACCTTCAAATTTAAGACAAACACTTTTGTATGGCTGGCATCTCCATATGGTGGAACTACAAGTTGAAACAGTGTTTTAAATAACATGCTCAAATAAGGCTAACAGTTTACTTAACACATTCATGTTCTGTCCTTCCTCCAAGGCATTTATGCCAAAGTAGGGGATTTTCACTTTTATTATTTTATTTTATTTATTTATTTATTTTTATTTTATTAGATTTATACCCCGCCTCATTTCCCCGATCAGGGGAACTAATTTCATAACAAATTAGAGATACATGACAAAATAATAGAAGTAAACCAGAAAATGTACTGAGTATATCCCCATCACTTATTGCTTCCCCATTCCATTTATTAAAAGTGGCAAATAAAGTTGGCTTTTACACCTTCCCACCAAGAAGAGAGAGATCAAGGATGCTAATGCTTTTTATACTGGATCTCCCATACCCATCTTGTCTTCTCACCTGAGTTTGGCAGAATTTCCAACAGGATTGGGATGTGTTTCAGAGGGTGAAACCCACGCCTGAAGCAGCTTCTTCCTGCCAGAGCTTTCCACTTTGGCATCCGATTCTTCCACGGTAGCTTTTTTTGGAGATTCTGCTTTATTAAAGCCATGAGAATCAGACTGAAAAGAGCTAACAGAACAAGACTGAGAAGAATCAGACAGAGGAGAAAGAGAAACAGGCTTAGTAGAAAACTCAGGACAATCATCCTGCCTATTTTTGTTAGAGTGTTCCCCAGACTCTTTTTCTAGGCCTGTTGGGTTATGATTTGGGTTTTTGTGAACGTTGTTGGTTGGATCCTTCAACAATCTGTTGGATGAATTGCCAACATTACTCATTTGCTTGAGACCGAATACAGTCTCTCCAATAGCTTTCTTAGTTGATGTCAGATCTGTCCTCTCAACAGAAGACCACAAGTTCATAAAGCCATCTTCATTTTTTGACAAATCCTCACGTAAAGTCATACTTTCAGGATTCTGCTGATAATCACCTAATTGCTCATCATCGGAAGCTACTTCTGGAATAACAGGAAGAGTACTGGGCTTTACATTCAGGTCTCCGGTACCTGAAATCCCAAGCGTTCTCATTGTGTGGTTAGAGTCATCCTTAATATTTTGAGACAGATCTGTATTACCACTATCAAATCTATGAGGAAGGACAGCCATTTCTGAAGTTAATGAGCAAATATGGTTTGGGTTTTCACTTAAAATTGAACTGTCTGAAGAACTCTCTTTGAGAACAGATGCCTGGCTTGACACGTCTTCTCCTTTTGGTTCTTCAGTTGGAGGAAAACATTTTTTCATTTTCAAACCATTTCTTGGTGCTGGTTTTGGTGGTTCAGGCACTGACGTTTTGGTTTCCAGAGGAATGAGGATTCTTGCAGTTGGTACCGGTGGCTCCTTTTTAGATAAGCCAGATTCAACTTCCTTCTCTAAAGGGTTCCCAGCAGTATGAACAGAAATTATGTCTTCTTCATCAGGCTTAGAGCCACAACTATTTTCTATGTTTAATTCAATTACCTGGTCGCTATTCTTTTCAAATGAATTTAGTGCTTCTTTATTTTCATTTACTTCAAATGAATCTTCATCGGCATGGTCATTATGACTGCTTATTGCATCCTTTTGAGATTCATCAAGAGGAAAGGCTACCGACTTTTCCATCCCATTCTTTTCTTTAAAAGGCAGTACTATATGCACTTTGTCATTATATGAGACTTTCTGGTTCACCCTAACTAGGTCAGAAGGCTGTGGTGGAAGACTCCCAGATAGAGAGCCAGAGAAGTTGGATATAGTATCTATCTGATTAGTTAATTTTTCATTTTGAAACTTTTTTGAAGAAACATCATTAGTGTACTTGGAATTATCAATGTTTCCAGTTAAAGAAACAGAACTTCTAGGTGTGGGAGGACTTTTAATTCTTTCAGATTCCTGTCCTTCTTTGATTATAAAGGGAACATCAACGTTAGAAAGGGGAGAAGAAATAGTATGAGTTTCAGTAATGGAAGCTGCAGAATGTTGAGAATATAAGGAAGAGGTTTCCATCTCCCGCGTCCGAGATTCTTGTCCCCATTTAGGAGTGAAGGGATTATTTTCACGGCCAGAAGTTGAAGGAAGGCAGGGAGAAACTGCAGAGCATTCCAGGTCTGCAGAATCCTGCAACCATTTTGTCGTGAACGGATTATTAACAGAAACATTCTTTGAGCTATCAAACCTACCAACTTCCTGAGTTTTCTGTTCTGCATCAAATTTAGAAGTAAAAGGATTATTTTCATTATTTGAAGGACAGCAAGTAGGAGGAAGAGGAACAGGAGGAAAAGAGGTGGCTTTGGTTTCATCCTCTGAAGACACGCCCAGTCTGTAAGAAGGGACAAAATGAAACCTGCATGTCAGTTGCAGATGCAACCTGAGACAAGCAGACATATGTTAGATAAAAAGTTTAGAAAGGTTGCTGTATGTTAGTAATAAGGAGGCACCCAAGCATACTCTTTTATGTTGTGATACTTTTTTTCATAGAGCAAATGGAAAAGCAAAAAACTGTATCTTAGGAAACTGTCTATAAGGTATTACTTTGTTAATCTCAGCAGATTAAACAGACTGTATGAGCAGCAAAGCCTTCAAATATATAAAGCAGCAAAGACACAAAAGTTAGAAAACACAGCACTATCTTTGATAGTCACACTTTCCTTACAAAAGGTTTGTCTCTAAAATATAGTTAATAAGCACAAAGTCAGTTACAAGACATAGCACATAAGTTTGTTTTTTACACACACACACACACACACACACACACACACACACACACAGATAAAAAATCAACAGCATAAAACAATGAACCTGAGTCACTCAATATTCCTCAGTTTTGATTAAACATTTAGTTTGGAAACATGTGGACTACTTTACAAATATAATCAGCTTATACAACATAAAACAGCCCAGTTTTCTTCTCAAATAATTCCTCCAATTCCCTTCATGTCCCAGCTGTAGAACTTCTATGAGGAACATTTCTACCCTCAGCAACTATTTTGCTTTTTCTCCTTAAAAAAAAAAAGGTAGCCTGCAAAGGTCATGTTACTCTCCATTTGCAAGAAGACAGAGCCACGCACGTCACCTGCAAAACGATCTGACTGCTAAATACCTGGATCAGGTACACCCTGAAATTTACACCTGCTCCAGGTAAAAGGTCAATCTTACCTAAATGCATTATGTGTGTCCTTTGAAACAGCATCCTCGACCCCATCCCACCCAAGATATCTATGGCACCCACTTTCCTGGGGTTCTGGAGAGATCTTAAGACTTGGCTCAGTTATCAAACCTGAAGTTTTTATTTTATCTTATTTATGCAACTTATATGCTGCCCATCTCCACTCTTTAGAGAGACTCTGCGCAGTATATAATTCTTAACTGGTGAGTCTGTGCAGCCCTTCTGTTTGGTTGTTATGGCTGCTGTTTGTGGGGGCTATTACATTTTGCTATTATGCTTTTAACTGTTCATTGTTTATTTCAATGTCATAAACTGCCCAGTTTTCTAAATTGGGCAACCCTGGCAAATAAGAGGGCGATGAAACCCTCTTTATATTAGCCAAAAATGAAGCCTCCCTCCTTACTAACCTGGGCTTGACAGGCTTCGTCTGAGAGGGTTTCACAGAAGCCGCATTCTTTTCCGGCTTCTCTCCTTCCACAAGGTTCTCACTGAAAGGGTTTGTTGTCTTCTTCGCAACTGCAACATCTGTGGCATTGCCCTTAGGTGGGCCGTGGCCCCTTTTGCCATCCCCAGGGAGCTCAAAAGGGTTTGTCTCTTTCCTGGCCGATTCTTTTTCATTTGGCTTCACTTCCTTCGCCTTCAGGGAACTTTCAGCGTTCCCCATCTCCTCGCTGTTTTTGACCTCTTTTTTCCCTGTCACAAGAGACAGCAAGCCAGACTTCTTGTTCTCCTGTTTCTTGATCTCCTTGGTTTCTTTCGGAGTGTCTGAAACAAATGGAGTGTTGCTTTCTACTAAATCCCCGCCAGCAAGCAATTTATACGATGGCAGAGTCATGGCTTTAAAGGATTCCAAGGAAGATGACCCGGGGGGCAATTTATCAAGGGGCAACCTTGAAGAGTTTTCTTGCTCCTTGTCACGTTCGAAAGACAGGTTTTCCTGAGACAAAAAGAGGCGTTTTCGCTGGGAGGTCTGAGGAGAAGATGGAGTGCCTTCTTTTGAAATGACATCACTCTTTGACTCATTTTCTTCCATGTAAACGTGGCTGCCATTGATACACAGATTGGACTTGGAAACTGGATCATTTTTGGATCGTAGGCCAAATAAAGAATGCATATCCTTCTTGGCACTGCCGGCAATTATTTGGTTTAACTGCTTGGAGTCTCCACTACCAGTTCTCTTGTGGGTCATGACTGAAAGAGGACCAAGTATGTTATTGTTGGTTTTGTTTGCAGGGGGCTCTGAAAAGAAAAAGTAATATTGCCATCAGAATTCAGTTAAGTACATAATTTCTGAAAATACATATCTACACAAATTGAGGATATTTAGCAATAATATAGTTGTGATTGAGGATTATTTAAAGCGGACTTAAAGTAACCCAATGACGTATACTATAGATCATCATGACAGCTCCATTCTCTCAAAGATGCAGAGAACTCAATTTTGATCAGAAAAGAAGAGTTTATGAAACACTTCTCTTAATGAAGAGGCTACTCACTCTCCGAGACTGTTGTCAAAGTGTCATCATCTTCATCATCACTCCACTGTGACTGAAAATCACTGGGTCGAAGTCGAACTCTCTCCGAAACAGGCTGGAGTGTGGGTAGCACAGACAGGGACTGGGAAATGTTGCTTTTATGCAAACCAGGTTTAGAGAACAGCGTCTTGAGCTTCGATTTTTTCTTCCCCTTGTCATTTAACTCTTCTTCGCTGTCAGCTGGAGAGTGAGTAATGCTTGGAATAATTGCTGAAGCCGTGTCTGGCAATCCATTGCCCCTTTTCCCTTTTAATTTGTTTTTCAGCTTGCTAAAGGGAGTCCGAGGCTTATCCTTCATGGAGAGATCAAACATACTGGCGGTCATGTTGCTCCTCATGAACTGGATGTCCACCTCAATCTCGCCCCGCTCTTTCTCCTTCTTCCCCGGTCTGGAGTGAAGCTTGTACCATCTGTATACACGGAAAGCGAGATTAGGAATTAGGAACATGGGGACACTCATTCCAAAAGGCTTCTTTCTTGCAGAGTTTTAGCCCAAATAAAAGAAGAATCAAATTCTCTATGACTATGAAATGATGGCGCCTAGTGATACTGATCCAGCAAAGGATAATGTAAAAAAATAAAAATAAATAACTCAAATTATTTATTCCTTCAATGTGCTGCATTATTCTCAAAAGAGTTATAATTATAGAAAGCTCTTTTATTTTAAAACTAACGTATCAATATAAGAAAAAAAGGGTTCCTATGTTTACATAGCTAGGAAGGTTGGATCTAAACTGTCAGGCATAGATAGATGTCAGGCAAAGAAACTCCTGAAAAATTCTGGTCATTCTTCCTAAAAGATGTTCATAATAATTTAGTGTGAATTTAAGTACATGCTGTTTATCCATTTATATATATTTCCATAAACAATCATTAGTTTTATCATTCCCATCTAAGGAGATTTTCACACTATTTATCAAAAGAGGAACATGTTTCTGTAAAAATTTAAAACCCTCTGACCAAAGTATAATGCATCCAGACTTTTTTGATAATAGCGGGTAGAAAGGAGAATTGAGACACTTAAAACAGGAAGAGCCTTGTCTAAACTGAAGGTGCGTGTGCGGCTAAGAGAAGCAAGTGCTTTCACTCTTAAGATATAAGAATATATTGGGGAAAAGTTTTGCTTTTAATAGGATTTTGATTTTTTTTTTCTAGACACCCCCCCCCCCCAAATTCTGTTGGTGGATTTGTTATGTTTTGCAGTTTTAAATTGCTACAATATAAAAACACAGTAAAGATCTGGCTGTTTCCTAAATTCTCTCAGTTAAGATTTTAATATAATGGGAACTGCTGAAATGCCACCTTGATAGGCATAGAATGAACTGCTTCTCTACCGGAGCCTAAGAGGGAAGCCACCTTGGTTTCTCTAACCTTTTTGTTCCCTCACAGGTACAACATGACCCAAGACAAGTACTGTAGTATAGCCTTGAATGGAACTGGATACAGCATAGAAGATAGCATGACTAGAAAGAAAGAAAGAAAAGAAGAAAGTTATTACCAGAAAAAGATTTTGGAAGCAGAAAGAGGAATCTATTTACAGGTAGTCCTTGACCTACGACCACAATTGGAACAGTATTTCCTTTGCCTAGCAAGGTGGTTAAGTGAGTCACACCCAATTTTATGAGCCTTTTTTTTGCCACCGTTGTTAAGCAAATCACTACAATTGTTAAGTGAATCATTCGACCATTAAAGAAATCTGGTTTTAAACCCCACTGATTTTGCTTGCCAAAAACTGGCTGGGAAGGTCATAAAGGGCAATCAGGTGACCCTGTGGTGCCACATTGCTGTAAATAATACCAGCTGCAAGAGCCCAAATTTTGATCACGTGACCATGGCTGTGACAGTAATGAGAGGGAAGATGGGTCGTAAGTCACAAGTGCCATGCTAACTTTGGCTGTTAAACTAATCGTTGTAAGTCAAGGACTACCAGTGTTCATGCAATTTCTCCTTTAATTTGAAGTATTTCCATTTTATTATAAGAAAATTGCATGCATTAAAAGTTTACATACCAAGCCTGGGAAAAGAACGAAACAGAGGAACAGAATGAGAAAAGGCACCAGATATAAAGCAACTGATTTTCCACATTCTTTCCTCCCTCCCTCTGTACATCAGGGAGATTGTGCAACTGCTCTTCAACTAGGTCATCTAAGTGATATGATTGTGAGTGGGACAGTCCTTAGTTCAGAACCATGCCCGTTACCTGCAACATAGCTGTGTGCTTGCCATCCATAGGAGAGACAGTACTACTGTATATCAAAAACCACCCCCTTGGTACAAGCTGTCACTGTAAAAGGATACAATTTTCAAATGAAAAGATACCAACAGACTTAAAATAGACGATGCCTTTATAGTCAATCAATTGCAGGTGTAAAGGTGATTAAATCAGAAACAATTGAGATCAAACAGCTCTGGTTTTCTTGCTTTATAAAACCAATCCAATGGTTTAGCTGACACTGTGCTGCTGATTGCAGTAAAAAAGTTATGAACAGGCCCTTTTCTTCAAACATTCTCTGGATGCTTATCATGGTTGTACAAAGAATTCGAGACTGTCCGCGTACACTTGGTAAGCCTGCTGGACTTGTTTTGTTCAGCCTTTACAAGAGACCTGCCATTTATAAACTATACCTGATATGATTTTAAGAAAATGATGTTATCGTAATATATTGCAATTTACATTCCTAACCCTGAAATATGAGCTCTGCCTAAAAACATTGCTGATCAAAGGAAAGGATCGTAGTATTTTGTTCTAGAGTATCATTTTCTGTACTCAAAGACAAATCAGTGATATATTATTATGCATGTATATATGTACTTTAAACGGATGGTTTTATTCAATGCAAATATGGTGCTTAACTATTAATACTGGAATATTTCATTTATATCTAGGTTTTTCAGACTCGAAGGATGGCAGAAAAAGGACTAAGTTTTCCATCCCAGGGTTAGAAGCTTCTCTTCAAGGTCAAAAGAAGACATTTTGGCACATTTAACAGTCTGAGACGTTTTAGGGGAAGTACTATAAATATGACTTTCAACAATGAAGATGCAAGCTATCCATTTTACTACCACTTCCAGCTGGAAGTCTGCGGAAAGAATGTCTATTTATTTATTTAATTTATATACCACCCCAAAGCAACTTCTTTGCTTCTACAGAGTAACAAGTAGCAAAAGACTGAGTTATACCTCATGTAACAATGTGCATTTGCTTTCAAAGCACATTCATTTTCACCAGAAAGAATATACAATGTTTTTAATGTATGAAAATCTACTTATGGAGGAAATAATTTTAACAAAAAGAAAGACCGGTATATCAAAAAATATATGAGTTGAACAGATATAATAGGTTGAAGCATAGTAATTGATACTGTATTAGTATAAATTACATTTTTTTTAAAAAAATATTCTGTTTACTAGTGTTTATGTGATGGTATTCACATGTTTTTATCACATGATGGCAATAGGAAAAATGTAAACTCACTTTTCCAACTTCTCTCTGAACTAGCAACATTCAAATTCTTATGTTACAAAATCAAGCAGGCTGTTTTGTTGGGCTGCTGAAATCCAATCCATCAGTAAATGGCTATAAAGAGATGCAGAATACTCTGACTCATTCCTAGCAGCTACTGAATATAGATACTTTACCTGCCCCATCTTATGATGCACCATTTTATAAAAGGAACACACCCATCGTGAGTTTACAAACTGCCATATGAACATCTCCTCTTGATCGAAAGGACACACCTAGTGAAACCTTGCGTTAACTCTAGAATTTCTGATTCCAGTATTTTCCTCCAAAGATAAATGTCTAACCCAATCTTTTATTAAACAGGACTACATTTTGGACTGAAGTTTTCATTCTTTCAATAACTCCTAATTCCCTTAATCCATTTCATTTTGCTTATTTACCCTTCTTTCCCCCTAGCCCCCAGTCTCACATTACTAGTTCACTCTAGTATTTATTTGTTTGTTTATTTACTTAGATTTGTATCCACCTCATTTCCCCAGTTAAGGGGAACTCGAGGCGGCTCAAGTATGCTATTTAAATCAACACCTGAGTTTGGGGTGGGGGGGTTAATCTCCAAACTTTCAAAATTCACTGGTATTTCATCAAATTACTTATGCTCAACTGTCAGTGTGTTTCCTAACTTAATTTTTATACCAATATTCTGTATTACTATATTTTCTGCCGGTTTAGAATTCTTTTTCAGTTCAAGATGTGATTTAAAAACGAAGCTTCTTTTATTCCACCACCGTCCCCAAATTTACAACTGTAAACATCACTCTCCGCTTAGTTTTTCATAATCAAGCAAATTCATCCTTGGCTCCAGAAGACACTTATTTCATTGAACTCTATTCAATTTTTAAAGGGCAGCTTTTGTTTGCAGTATCAAAAACCAATTTTACTGACAAAAAGTAATGAATATTTGCTTTGAAAAAATGTAAAAAAAACCATAACTGCATTTATACAGGGTAAGTTTAACTATTAGCAGATCAACTTCTATTAAACAGAAGCAGCATGGTGTACTATTAGCTGCTGGCCGAAAAACAAAAATTGATCATTGTATACCTTCCTTGGGCATTTCTTGGATGTATTATTGGGTTTTCTACATTGGCATTTATTTCTATAAGCTGAATGGAGTCACGAGTGAGATGGGCAGCCACGTAAATTTTCTTAAGAAATAAAAAATAAAGTACAGTACTTGAAAACAGGATGCGCTTTTTTTCAAAAATAGGCTTCCCTTTTAATTAAAAGTCAGGACAGCCTCTATTAAAAGCACGAACCAGTGTGCTGGCTAGTCTCTAATTGTATCCAGCCGAACTATTCCACCCCTCCATTTAACTAAAATGAGTATTTTAACTGAAAGCACAAAACTAAACTAAAAAAAAACTACTGAGCTGACCTATCCAAAACTTTTGTTAAATGTGAGCGTGGCCTTTCAAATAATATTTTATTCTCCTAACAAAAGAACACTATCTATCTGCACTCCCATTATCAACATTTGGGGGGCTCACACAATACACCTTATCCTAAATGGGTGGGTTCTCACACTACACAACAAAGCATACAAACAGGTCCTCCTGCGAGAATTTCCCTCCTTCCCCATTTAGGCTGCTCCCCGGTTTGGAGTGAAGCTTGTACCATCTGTACACATGGAAAGCGAGATTAGGAATTAGGAACATGAGGACACTCATTCCAAAATGCTTCTTTCTTGCAGAGTTTTAGCCCAAATAAAAGAAGAATCAAATTCTCTATGACTATGAAATGATGGCGCCTAGT
>JANHGC010009784.1:137338-150927 GCA_027560395.1 Boaedon fuliginosus | reverse complement strand
ACTCCCAGCATTAGGCTCTTCTCCAGTGAGTCCTTCCTTCTCATGAGGTGGCCAAAGTATTTGAGTTTCATCTTCAGCATCTGTCTTTCTAAAGAGCAGTCAGGGATGATCTCCTCTAGGACTGACCAGTTTGATCGTCCAAGGGACTCAAAAGAGTCTTCTCCAGCACCATAGTTCAAAAACCTCAATTCTTTGATCCTCAGCCTTCCTTATGGTCCAACTTTCACAGCCATACATTGCAACTGGGAATTTTTATTATATAATAAATAGCTGCCACTTAGCTGGGCATTAAGGCATTTAACCAAAACCAAATTCCATTTTGTAGGGAATGTGACTTGGAAGCATGTTTGGATTGATCTGTCCAAAAAAACTGGGAAGAGGAACTAGATGCAAATTAATTTGAAAAATAGCAGTCCATCGGGTGTCACAAGCTTTCCAAGTGCACATTTGATTTGCATTTTTGGTGATGCTAATTTGGATAGTGCTCTTTTGAATACTCTAAAGAGAGATTCTGTATTCTGTTGCATTTGTTCGATAAATATTTAGTATTATTTACGCAGCACTGATAATGGTGTAAGTTGGCTTTGATCTATCAGTTATTTGATGCAGACATTTCAGTGTTCAAAGCCTTCATTTTACACTGGCACCACTCTGCCTAGATCTGGCAGTGTCACAGCATCTGCAGGGACATCTCCAAGTTGCACATTTTCTGGATGTATGGAATTTGGCCCCCAGAATTCTTAACTATGCTCCTTCTTCTTGGGCAATTCTGGGAGATAAAGCCCCCATAGGAGTCATAGAATAATAGAGTTGGAAGGGACCTTGTCCATTTTCTAGTCCAACCCTCTGCTTGAACAGGAGATGCTATGCCATTCTGGACAGGTGGCTGTCCAATCTCTTCTTGAAAACTTCCAGTGATGGAGCACTTATGCCTTCGTATTTGAATGCCCCAGGTAAGGAAAGGCTGATGGCAGCAACACAACACTTCCCTGTCAGCCAAGATGGGCCATAAAACTGCTGATCAGATTAAGTAAATCAAGGCTGCACTAAGGGATATAAAGGAAAACATCAATTTGTGAATAGCACCTGAAACAATCGAATGCCTTTTGGGGGACAGCAGAATGGCAAGGTGCCTGTATTGGATTAATTCAGCTGCTGCTGCTATTTCTACTAGATGAATGGGGAGAATGCCAATCTCTCAGTGAGACTAATGTTTCAGGATTAGAGTATTGGCTTTCCACACATGCCAATCCACTTTTATATTGCTATCAAGAAAAATTTGAAGATGTGTCCATTGGGACACTAAGGTTGAGCTATGCTTAAAAAGGCCTTTACCCCTTTTTTTATAATTTTGAAGAGATGGAACTGAACTAGAGACACAAATAATAGGATGGGTTATAGGCAGCTTTCTGCATTTAGAATGTGTTTTTTCATATGGTGACCCAGCTGTAGCTTTGCTTAATTAATCTCAATGTGAACACAATGGCCATTACCTAACAAATTTGTTATGGGGATATGGCATTAATGAATCCCTTAATGGATGTACAAAGGCTCTTCCCTCTTAGATGTGCAATTATGCTTATTTTCAGTGGGCTGTGATGGATTCTGCAAAATGCACTATGAAGACCCCATGCAAAGGCTCTCATCTTTCCTACAATGTTTTCTGGAGAAAAGACAGTGTGATCTTGAAGCCATGTTTTCCAGAGTTATTTGTTATTTGTGTAGTCTACCTATTTGCAAAATTATTATTCCATCCAGGGTCAACATAGCCAAGAGATGTTCCATATGACTTACCAAGTTTCTCTCTACCAAAACACAGTGAGCAACCAGCTGAAATGACAGATGTCACAGGGGAGTAATAAAAGTTTCTTCATTATTCCTTCAGCTGCTTCAGCCATTCCTTTTCTGCTTAGGGTTATAGACATGTTCCCTTCAGTCTATTCATCATCTTCTAGGCTAAAAGTTCCCACTTGGTCAATAGTCTTGAAGTTTCTGGTCCAACTAAGTTCTAGGTTTCACACATTATGCAAAACCTTAATGAAGTCTGCTCTGTTTCAGTTCAATAAAAGTTTCAGTTCAGTTCAGAAGTTTCTCCTTAGTTCTAGGTTGCTTCTCTCCTTGTTTAGTTCCCAACAATGGATGGAAACTAATCAAGGAGAGAAGCAAACTAGAACTAAGGAGAAATTGTTAAATAAATATTAACATGTGTTAGCCATGGCTTTGATGTAACCTGACCACTAGGTGAGAGCATCCAGGTGTTCCCACCTTACCACCCACAGGAAGGGGAGGGGTTCCCCTTATATATAAGTGCCTTCCTCTTCTCCCACATGTGCTTACTGTTCTTGTTCTTTGTGCCATTCTTTGACTATGATCGGTGATACATGCCAGGTCGGCCTTCTCCTCCAGGATCAGATCTTGAACCAGAGGCACCTTGTTCATCACTGACCTGGCATTAAAAAGCAGCAGCCGGAGCCCAGGGCCCTGTGTTCCTGAGCCAATGGGCCTCTGAGATGAGCTGAGGGAATCGGAACATGGCACCGTGATCAACTGTCGGGCACGTGTTTCCCATCTTACCCCTCGACTCCCCCATACCTACCCCTCCCTAGCACCACTGATATTGGCCTGCCATCCTCACCCCCCAAATGGGTCATTCGTCCCAGTCTGTCACCTCCTGTCATCTCCTGCAGGCTAGGGCCTCCTCCTGCTTCCCTGGGCAGAGTGGACCCAGACCCCACCCTGCTCCTGGGCTCTCTCCACCCAGAGAAATCTAACATGCAATCACACACATAAATATTCATATCAGACATAGATAAGATACAAGTTAAAAATTAAAATTAATAAAGTGGCCTGGCTTGCCTTCCAGGGTTGTGGGTGCTGCATCGCTGGAGGCTTTTAAGAAGAGACTGGACAGCCAATTGTCTGGTCTCCTACTTGAGCAGGAGGTTGGACTAGAAGACCTCAAAAATCCCTTCCAATTTCTATTCTCCTGTATTCTGTATTCTCACTAGTGTTGGTTTATGGTTTATGTCTGCAAGTGAAGCAGCCCACTGTGGTTTGTTTCAAAAATCATAACACCATCATCTATTTAGCCATTGAGAATATACATACTTAAGCTTGTGAGCACCACTCTTTGCAATAATGTTTGAAATAACCTATGCATTTTCAAAGGCTGCATTTTGGGGAAATTTCAAGAGGCTGCACCTTCAATCACATCTGGGTGGATATTTTCATCCATGGTGTTGATCATAAGGGGGGAGGGGGGAGAAAATAGAGCCACAATGAGCAAAATCCTGTTTTTCCTTATTTTTGTCTTCTGACATTAAGATCTGCATATGTTTGCCATATTGGATATTATCAAAGGGAATTGTAATAAAGTTTTAGCATCTGTGTTCCATATAATTTTGCTGTTGAACTGTGAAGAAGCTATATTTTTTGTTCTAAAATCAACTCCAGGCATAATTGCAAATTATGTCTAATTGCTTTTCAATTCAATGAAGGATGAATAAAGTATGCAAATTAGACATCTTATCTAATTTGCTGTCATTTTGATACTGCCTATTTTCAAAATGAGGCAAATAGTCAAAAGGAACAAGATGATAAGAAATAACTTTTTTTAAATGCTATTGAAAAGAGAAGATACGACATGAAGGAAGTTAATTGTCAGATACACAACTGATGACAACTATGGAGGCATCTCCTATGAAATCAGGTCCAGAAGATTTCTGAGTTTATTATTTTTACCTTGCTTGCTTTCAGCTTGCTTAGAGGGTCAAAAAACCCAATTTTTCTAAAGACATCTGGAAGCAAAACTGGAATGTCATTCCACCAAAAGCACAAGATAGGGTGCCATATGCCTTCAAGTCTCACTCAATTTTTGTCCCTATCACAAAATTGTGGAAGTGTTTTGCAGCTGCATTTTCCTAGGATGTTTTTGTGCAAGTCTCCAGTAGTCCCAAAGGTGCTTTTCCAGAAGGCAACTGGACTTTCTTGTTTTTTTCCTTGAAAACATTTCACTTCTCATCCAAGAAGTTCTTGAGTTCTCCAGTAGCAAAAAGTTCATTACAATGTTTATGTTAGGGTTCCTGTGTGCTAAGTATTGGCTTGTCAAATTATTAGCTTCCAAATAAGCCACGATGGATGAATTCATACAACTTGCCCAACCAGAAAGATTGCTTCTTATAGTGAGAACGAAAGAAGGCATTTCTGAAACGAACAAAATGTTAAAAAGTTATGATATTTAATAGTTACTTACCAAACACATGTATAACCCTCTTGTAATGGAAGTTGTGTATGACCTTGGGGTGTGAAGGGAAGAGATGCTACTTAGAAAACAATCTGAGAAGAGAGGCAGGAACCCTCAATGACTTTATCATCAAAAGAAGAAACTTACAAACTTCCTGCTGCCACTTTTAAACATTAAATCCATTGAGGGGGTCTTCCCTTAATGGATTTAATGTTTAAAAGTGGCAGCAGGAAGTTTGTACTTTCAGACTTGCAAGATTCCGTTAATGTAGCCTTACAACAAAGTAGAATCAGTTCATCTAGTTGTGTTTCTTTGTCCAGAGGACTGACAATGTTTTAGATTTATGAAGACAATTGATGCCCATTGGGTTGCAGATGGAATAAAAGAAGGTAGTTTGCTCTGTCTCTTTGCATTTTGGTTTACTGGTTCCCGGCCCCCTCTTACAATAAATAAGGAGAAATGTAACCAACTATTTTTCCTTTACTTGATTGGCAGAAATATGCATATTGATCTACTCTCTTGAGAATGTTCTGTACTTTCTGCTTAGGAAAGGATGTTCCTTGAACAACACATCTAATTTGTTTCATAAAGGTTTGTCAGCTCTTTTCCTTGAAAACTAAAAATAAACCATCCAGCCAGCTATTAATCCATGCCTGATTGTTAAAACATGTATCTTGTCCTTTTTTCAGCTGACCTTTTAATATTGCCCTCGCTTTCACAAGTGGTTCCTTGGACATTTTATTTATTTATTTATTCAATTTATACCCCGCCTCTCTTCACCCGATGGGGAACTCGAGGCGGCAACGTCTCATGCTTCCTGCTTTAGTGAATTCCTGTCCTCTGCTGTTTGTTTCCTTTTTGCTGATTAACCTTCTGGGTGTCTGCATCAGGGACAACCCAGTGTGGTTGCCATAGAAACCACTGAGATAACCCATCCTAGCACACATCACAACCATTCAAATAAGCCCTAAAAACAAACAAACAAACAAACAAAAAGCCCAAACCAATCACAATTCCAAATCTGACTAAGGGTCAAGAAATGCCAGCTAAATATTCAGAGCTGGAAACTGAAGCCCATTTTGGATATTTTTGGGAATTGTAACCCCCAACACCTAGAAAGTACCAGAATGCTGCTCTAACCTAAACCCACTATCTCCTTCATATACACATACCATACTATATCCGACAGAAAGCTTATGGGGAATCTGAATTCCAATGGAAACTTCCTTCAACCAACCTTTAGAAGAAGGTAGAGATTTTTTATGTGACTGTAACCAGATTCTGCCCTTCTTTGTGTTGGTGGTTGTATACGTATTCGTATTTCTAGGAACAGGTATCTGTCCTGAGCAGTGATTAATGTAGTAGGTTTTCTACCTATAACTGAAAGGAGATTGATTTACAGGATATATAGTGTAGAGTCAGACGAAATTTAGCACTAATAATGTCCTACCAGAAGGACAATCAGAGATCATTTACTCCATATATGAGCCTGAGAAGAAAGTTTCTCAGACAAAGAGTAAACAGCAGTCATGTACTGGAAAAAGTAGGTTTTGGTGTCTTTTCAAAGGAGCACTCTACTTCACAAAGATTCATGTCAGAGATAATTTTAATGATTACTGAGTACATAGACTCAACATCTAGAAACCAGAGATCATGATTATGATCAGTTTTGAGAAACAAACATACATTGACCAGATCAAGTGTTTCTAAAATACAGTTTTACTAGAACACTCTTAATTTAAGAAGAATCTGATAAATCTATAGAACTATTCTCAGGTTCTTCGTCATCTGTAATGCAGAGATAGGTTGGATTTTGACTGGTGGTGACCAAGATGGCTTCATGGATGCTTTCTGCTATGTAGCCCAAATTCTTGGAGTTAATGCTGCAAATGTTGATCTGCCCATTGGCAAGAAGATAGATATGTTTATGCTTCTCTAGGAACTCCACTTGGGAGGCTGGCAAGGAAAAAGAAATGGTTTTCACTTTGATGGATCTCCAGCTAAGAAGAAATTTTTAGCTTAAATAGGAACAATGTGTGCAGCTGGTTTGCATAAATGGCTGTGGATCTTATGCTGGAAGACTGGCAGACATCTAGGAAACTTGTCTGTGCAGATTCTCAGTCTTTCAGTCATGATTGTCCCAAATATGCTTTTTTCAAAAGGCAATTGGACTTTCTTAGGGTTTTTTGAAGACATTTTGCTTCTCATCCAAGAAGCTTCTTCAACTCTGACTGGATGGTGGGAAATGGAAGGATTTATATTCCTTGCAGACAGCTGGTCATTTGATTCTTTTAGAGGGTCTTCAATGACTCTGTGTCCTCAGGGTCACCTGAGTAGTGCAAATGGGTGTGGAGCCTCCTTAGAACTGCTGAAAGGATTGTGTTGTAGACTGGAGATAGATAGTTGTATCCCTCCCCCTCTGTTGAGAGAGGGCTGTTCAATTTTGACATAGATGGCCTCTTTGACCCCTCTTTCAAACCAGTGGTCTTCTCTGTCCAAAATGTGGACTTTGCTGTCTTCAAAAGAGTGGGCTTTGTCTTTTAAATGCAGATGGGCTGCTGAATCTTGTCCTTAAGACATAGACAAACCTCCAAGTGGCCTCCACAACTCCTCCTAAAGAATGCAAATGACCAGCTATCTCCAAGGAATATAAATCCTTCCATTCCCCACCATGCAGTCAGAGCTGAAAAAGCTTCTTGGGTGAGAAGAAAGAAAAACAAGAATTGCCTCTTGAAAAAAGCACCTTTGGGATATCTAGGAAACTTCCCTTCCATTATTTAATGCAGGAGGAGAAGGCGTTTCGATCTCTGGGGGAACCTCTTCAGCCCACATCTCAAGCCCTCTCCAGACAGCTACCAAAATCAGCCAGACATTCCCAACATTCAGAGGGAGGGAAACACAAGAAAACTAATTAAAAAAACCTGCAATGGGTATAACACACTTTATAGAAAGACTTCCACTTGTATTCCAAAATAGCAATAAAAGTGGAGAGCATCCAGACCACAACCACATTCATAACTCAGATTCATAGCTGCCTAGAGTTCCCCCTAACAGGGGAAATGAGGCGGGGTATAAATTTAAATAAATAAATAAATAAATAATAAATAAATAAATAAATAAATAAATAAATATGCCCTCTGTGGCTTTTGCTTTCTCCATTCCTGGCAATTCAAAGGTTGCCCATTCCTGGATCAATATAGGCATGCCAGATTTGGGCTGCAAAAACCTGAATGGCACCAGATGTTCAGCCAATAGGTATGGAAATCTCCAATGGCCATCTCATTTTTGTAGAGTCATTACTAAGCCATTACTTAGAGTCTTTGGAGTACTCTTGCCCCATCCCCTCTGGATGCAATCAACTATTGTAAAGCTAATTAACTGAGAGAGTAATTACACCATAACCCCATGGACATATACGGAATCCTATTTGTTTCCAAAAGCCTTTTGATTTTTTTTGATAGCTGGTTAATAAAATTTATAAAAATAAATAAATAAGTTATTAATTTTTGCTTCCGAGCTTCAGTTTAGAAATACTGTATGAGTCAAAGCTGATTTGATTGAATCTTCAGATCAGATCAAACTTGTTAATCAAACTGGAAAGTTGCATGAAACTGCACGATGTCTCTTTTCAAATCAATCTGATAATTCGGAAGGGATGTTGCAAATGTGCAATAGCTGATTTTTTTTTCTCCAAATCAAATTGTTTTTAAAAAAAAATCAAATTATCATCAGTCCTTGAATTCAAGGATTGGATCAACATTGATTAGCCGAACCTCCATGGAAGATATTTATAGTATGGACTAAGAAATAGGGAGTGGCCCAAACTTACCCCATGTTCCCCAAGTACAACACTTTTATCACTAACTCCTACTGAGTTTATCATGAAGGAGTTCCATGGCTTCGACATACTCTGATGCAGAAATGAAAAAAGAAGCCATATAGCAGTTGAGGTCAGTCAGTGGTTAGGAAGATCTACCCTGGGTTTGTCAACAACTATTTATTGAATACTTACAATTTAATCCAATAAAGCTATGGACTCCTGACTGTCTTGTAAGATGCTCCCAGGAACCTGGTGTTCCCAGAATCCGCAACTTCTCTTTAAATTTTTCCCTAATCAGCATAATCCTCTTTACTAGTGTCTGAAGACTTTGTTTCCTAAGGAGGTTGGAGTTCACAAAAACAAAACAGAACAAACCCATGGTTTGCAAACTGATCATGTCTATTTAGAACTGAATTAAAATCAAAAGTTTTATCTCTTCTTGCAGTGTTTAGTTAACGTAGCAAGGCTGGGAAGAATATGTTCTTGCCAAAAACAATAGTTCTAAAATGGTACTGGTTGATCTGGCATATTAGCTTTCTCCAACATGATACCATCCTAATGGGCTTAAGTACATCCTTCATATCCTTGGTAAATAGTGAATAGTGACATAACTGCAAAACCAAATCTGAGTCGGTCACCAGGACCAGAGGTTTATTGTTCTGAATTTTCACACTCGTGTTGGAGCCCATCTTCCAGGAACTTCTCTCTATTGGAACATGTGCTTTGGGCTATTGTTTGAGTCATATTTATGTGGTGCTTTTCTATTGGTTGATTGGTATGTTGATGGGTGGTGATTGGCAGCACAAGGAAACAGCAACCAACCGCCAGCTATCATCATAGCAATCAACCAACAGGAATGCACCACATAAATACGACTCACAGAGTAGCCCAAAGCACATATTCCAGTAGAGAGAAGTTTCTTGAAGATGAGTTCCACCATGAGTCTGAAAGGTTGGAAGACTCTGGTCCTGGTGACCGACCCAGGTTTGATTTTGCAGCATTATCGTGGGACATACATATATGTGCCTTCATTAAGTGACATTTCTGGCCAGGAATTTTAGAAGCTGTAGTCCAATAATTCAAATGGGCACTACATTGGGAAAGGTAGCTTTGTACTTTTAAAGTGTGCACAGAAAGATGACCATCAGTCCTGCACTTTAGAACTTCCTAGAATATGCACTGTAAAAAGACATTGAAGAAATAATTGGTTGAAAGGGGTACAAACAAACCGTTCCTAGAAACCACTTCCAGATAAATCAATAGCCAGAGAGTCATGCTGTGCTAATAAGCACCATTCAAGGTAACTATGTTGTCTCCTCTACTTCCAACCCACCCATCCCACACACAAAAAACCCCAAGCTTCATTCTAGTCATCAGTTAGAAATTTCAGGATATAAATGCTGGGAATTATGAGAATTGAATTCAAAAACCACTCAGTTGGGGAAATTAAATTGCCTGAAACCAGAAGACAATTCTAATGACTTATTCTAACACTAGTACTAGTTCATCAGGTGTTTTCTAGAATCCTCATTCTTGTTTTATTTAGATGAGGACACTAAAGATGGCACAACCTCCATCTGAAGAATAACTTTATTGGCTTTTTTTATTTGTCTTCACTCATACCAAACAAATAGTTTATAACTTAAAGTATATTCTTGGATAGTTTACTATTACAGATGGATCGTAACAATCCCAAGATGGTAATACAGAGAGCTGATCTCATGGCTAATATAAATTCAGACTATCTGGTTACTTGCCGTCCTTCTTACCATTCATAGAAATGAGCAGGGCTGTTCAGCACCATTGTAATCACCCGTGCCCCTAGGCTGGTGGGTCCAAACCATGTCACGTTTATTAGCTGAGCTATCTGTGAATGGATTCGGATCAGGGTTTGATTGTCTGTTGTCACCACAATGAGGTTCCCTACTCGTTCATCTGCATGATATAGTCAAGGAGACACAACCCTGCAGTACTTAGTGTATTGTGGTTGAGTGAGTCAGTATTTCTTTGAAACTAGCTGCTTCTAAATATTCCTTCCTCCCCCAAATATCTTAATATTAGGTTCTTGTCATTCCATCAAATTCAGAAACTTATTCTGATTCACTCTCTGTAGACGTCACCAATTACTAAAAGAAGAAAACTTTATTTTAGGCATGGGGTCTTGGAGAGGAGTCTACCTTTCCTTGAGGATAATATATTGTCCCAATCAGAAACAGAATCCAGATCAGAAGGAGATATGAGTGGATTGTTTTCTCTTCTTTCTTTCTTCCTCACCCCACAAATGCCATGAGAAGCAGAGTTGGGTTACTCTTGCCAGAGATGTTCAGTGAAGAGTTTTGAATTAGTCTAGGATCTATCTAATTTCAGGCCTGAAAGTGGTCAGGCCTCTCTGGCATTTGATCCATCAGACTTTGGCAGGATGAATTAATGTCTAGAAAGGTAACTTCATGAGACCTACCGGTACTAGAAATGACAGGTGAACTTCTAGTTGTAAGACCTTCTCCAGGGGTTATGGGCTTTCAAAAAGAGACTGGACAACCATTTGACTGAAATGGTCTCCTGCTCAAGCAGGGAGTTGGACTAGAAGACCTCTAAAATACCTTCCAACTCTATAATTCTATGTTCCTCCTTTCCTGCAATGCTTTTTGACAGGCATGCATTTTTATCCTTAACACAACAGAAGTAAAACCTGTTTAAGGGATAGGAGCAAAAATATGTGCTCCAAATCAGGGATTTCCTGATCTCTAGGAAATAATGTGATAACAAAAAGAAGCTTCAAATTATTTAATTGCTGCCTGGCTGTTGCTGGGTCTACCTCTCTTTGCATCTAAGACCTTGTTGGATTCTTTCGCTGGACAGCTCCCTTCCAAATTCACCCTCTTAGCTTAGGACTCGTTCTTTTTATGATGGACAGCTCCTCTGTTTTCCTGTCACATTGAGGAATTGAGCCAGATAACTTGGAAGATAAAAATTGTTTAATGGGAATAATGAAGGCTTTATTATTGTTCAGCCCTTTTCATTTACTATGTTGCCCACTGAGAGGAAAATTGATATAGTGATGTGAGGATTGGGCAATGTCCAAAAAGACCTTGCTTCAAGTAGCTCTTTGAAAACAATGCTTTGGATAAGGTCAAGTCACCCTATAACCAGACTGGTGTGAGAAGTACTAGGATGATGGAGGGCTTCCGGTTTGCCCTTAACGGAGCTGGGTGGGAAGCTTGTGGGCTCATGGTTTTGACCTAGATTCCTTCGTTGATGAGCTCCTAAAGGAGCTTAAGTTACCTTGTAGGGGTGTGTGAAGTGAGGGGGAGTAACCAGGCAAGTATAGGGGAGCCGCATCTCCCCTGCCTTGTCATTGGGATCTCTCTGAAGCCATCGATGGAAGGAACAGTAGCAAGATGGCCACTGCTAAGCTGAGACAAGCTGGGAAATAAGAGTGTGCTGGAAGAAGAGAGGTAAAATCCAGACATGCTGTGTGAGTAGGGGAGAAAGACGTAATTCCAATAATTAACCCCAAGAGAGGCACTTAAGAGGGTGTGTGCAAAGTAGCCTGGTGGCGCTGCTAATTGATTATGTGATAGCCTTGAAAAGCCGGACCCCAGGACTCTAAATTGCATTGAGAACTTTGTGTGGGCAATGGAATTTCTTAGGAGAGCCACTGACTGACTGTCTTGGAGACGACTGAGAGACCAGTGAAGTGCAGAATGGAATCTGATAATAAGGTGAGAGGAAATTGCCAAGCGATGTTAAATAAATGAGTCAATGAAAGAAATAGAACAAAAACTCCTGGAACTGATTAACAGATGAGAGTTGGAGCCAATGGAAGGAGGGGAAGAGCAAGAAAAGCTGGGAGAAACTATGTCTGAAGAGAAAGAGGAACTATTTGAAATTCCTGAGAAAGAGAAAAGAGAGGTGAAAAATCTGGTTGTGCCAACTAAAAATCAAAAGGAGATTAAGTCCTACTTCACATCTCAGAGGAGTGAGGAGAGGAGCCAAAAACAACAGAAAAACTTACAGTTGGAGAATCGAGTGTGCGATGAAGAGGTGGGGTGGAGAATGCTGAGATTGTCAAAGGAAGGAAAAGAAAATGGTGGAGTTCACAGGGAGAAGAGGAAACAAGCAGGAGCAATGAGGGAATCAGGCTTTTCCAAGAAGAGACATGATGAAAGATAGGGGAGTCTTTAAAAAAACAGTAAAATAATGGAAGATAACAATGATTTTTAAAATGTACAAGACTGGCAAGTTTGTTTTTTATAATACTACTTTCTTAAATTCTGATTTTTATTACTGATTTATTGTACATGGAGATTATACAGCAATTTGCAAATGAAATGGTAATAGAATGATGGAGAAGGGGGAAGGAACTGAAATGGATTTTGAAAAGTTTTAAGTTATAAGAGGTATCGATGATTTTAGTTAAACAATGACATATACTTGCTGGCCATTTTATACTTTTGATTTTTAATGGAACTGGAAATGTGAATTTGGGTGGTGGTGGAATAAATAATTTGAAGATAAAGTAATGGAAAGAATTTGAGAACTAAAATGTACAAGAAGAATATGTGTTAAATGTGTAAACTCAACATTTATGCCTAGAAACAGTATGCCTTTATATTTTATGTTTTTTTTCTTTGGAAACCAGTAAAAATTACTTTAAAAAGAAAAAGAAATACTAGGATGATACACAGGTTCTATTTTAAAACAATCAATAATTTCTGGTCTAAGAACTGGGCCATCAACACTTGAGTTTGTGACATGCCCACAAGCTTCCCAAATCTATTAAGTAACATGAGTTGTTTGTCATCACAAAGCAATTTTGCAGAGCCCAATTTATGACACATTAGCTGATTACCTGGCCTTGCTTGGGATTTTTTTTATTTTATTTCAAAAGAAGTATAATTGTGGTGGTGGGGGTTGAGTGGAAAGTGGCTGGAAAATGTGATTGGTGGTAATAGTAACACCAGGTGGTTTCCCCTTCTTCCTCTTCATCTCCCTGTTCGTCTTCATCCTGCTCATCTTCATCCCCCTCCTGTTCATAATGTTATTTTCCCTCCTCTTCTTATAGTCTTATTGCCCCTCCCCCTGCTCTTTCTCCTCTTCTGATTTATTTATTTATTTATTTATTTCGATTTATACCCCATCTCATTTCCTGGGTCAGGGGGCACTCGAGGTGGCTAACAACAATAAAAACAATAAATACAACGTAAAAACCTAAACAGCACTCAATCAGCAATCAATCAACATTCTTCCCTCCTTCTCCATCTCCTCCTCTTTATGTTCTTTCCCCTCCTCCTTCTGCCCACTCCTCTTCCTCTTCTTGTTCTTCCCCCTGCCTGTTGATCATCTTGTTTGCTCCTTCTGTTCCTGCTGCTCTTCAGCATTTTGCTGCCCCTTCCCCTCCCCCTCCTCTTGCCTCCTGCTGCTTCTTGTCTTCACCCTCACTCTCCCATACTCCCCCTCTTCTTCCTCCACTTCTTCCCCCTCCTCTTCATAGTCTTATTACCCCTCCCCCTTTTCTTCCTCCTT
>JANHGC010009784.1:37958-53691 GCA_027560395.1 Boaedon fuliginosus | reverse complement strand
TTGCTATCTATGTTGTAAACCGCCCAGAGGCCTTCGGGAATTGGGCGGTATAAAAATGTAATAAATAAATAAATAAAATAAATTTCTGAGGGGGAGGGGGCATAAAGTTTTATGATAGAATACCGTAATAGCAGAAAGACACATACAGCCTTAGTGCACATTGGTGGCTGCACTTTAGCTTATAATATTGCCCTTTTAAATCAACTCCACCCTGTTTTAAAACAAATAGTTCTGCTAAATCAACTCCGGATGAGTGATTCTTCTGATGCTGAACTGCGAATTCCCACAATCTCACAGTAGTCATTATACTACATGAGGCTGAAGGAAATTGTTTAATATAGAAACAAGCCAAAGGTGGTGATGTCCCAGATCAAGGGTGTCAAACTGAATTTCTTCAAGGGTCGGATCAGCATTGTAGTTCTCCTCGGGCGGGGCAGGAGCGGTGAGATGGGAGGAACGCCTTCTGCAGCACTGTGGCCCAAAATGGGGCACGGAGGACCATGAAAGCTGCCCCCCGCACCCCATTTTCAGCCTAGACGGCCTCTTGCAGCATCCTGCTTGCGAAAATGGGGGGGTGGCTTGCACAGCCCTCACACGCCCCATTTTGGCTGCCAGAGGCACCACAGGCTGTACTGTTTTCAGGCCAGCAATGTGGGCCAGATTTAAGTACCCCATGGGCCAGATGCAGCCCGTCGGCCTTGAGTTTGACACCCCTATCCTAGATAGTTTGTAAAGAAACTTAAAAGGCAAGAGAGATTCAGATGTTTGTTTGCATTATGACATATACTGCCTCTAGGAATGCAGTAATTTAAGATGGATCTGGGCTTGTTCCAGCATTTAGCTAATGTTATCCATGCTTAGGACTAAGCAAAGTCAAGTCTCACTAATATGAAAGATCACCAGGGAATCCCAGACTAGACTGGGGGGAAAAACCTTCCTAGTCACAGGTGGGCTTCCAATTTTTTAACAACCGTTTCTGTGGCGTGGCTTAATGGGTGTGGCTTAGGTGGTCATGTGACTGGGCATGGCCAACTTGGCCTCTCATGACCATGGGGATGCGGACATAAGTGTGAAAATGGTCATAAGTCACTTTTTCAGTGCCACTGTAACTTTGAATGGTCACTAAATGAACTGTTGTAAATCAAGGATTAGATGTACCAAAATAAAAAAGCTCTGTGCTTACTGAAAGAAATACCAATCATTAGATTAAAAAGACCTGCAAGCTGGAGTTACAGATCAGGCAGGGTGCCAGAGCACCTTAACAAATTAAAATAGTTAAAGTGCAATGATTGTATCAGCAACCAACTCTAGCTCATTACCAGAATAGATGAAAGGAACTAGCCAGATTTCTTAACCCAGTTTCTTTTCAGGAACAGAGATTTATCTTTTTCCTTCCAAACAAAGCTGAATAGCTTTGTTTGGAAGGAAAAAGATTATCCCATCAATAAACACAGGATTAAACCTCACCAAGCACAGAATTAAACTTCACCAAAAACCAGTTTTAGACTAAAACTCAGAAAGGGTATGTAAATTCACATTTCAATGCCAATCTTTCTAGCCAGCCAAGAAGCCTTGCTTGGTTCCTTGTCATTAAATCTACTTTCTGGCAGCTGCTTCATTATTCAATTATTTCTTCAAACAACTCCAAAGGGGGAGGGGTATTTGCTCCCAACAGAGCAGTGTAAAAAGCTTGAAACAATCTTTCCCCTTTAAGAGCAGTGAAGCTACTGTGTTTGTTGGGTGGGGGATAGAAACTGCCAGGAGATGGACACAGTATGTCTGGCCATCTTGCAAATAATGTGAGAGGCAGTTGCTGTAAACAGGGCAGTAAAGATTAGGGTTGTTCCTGCCTCCTTTACAGGATTCTCCCTGTAAAGTGGGGGGGGGGGGATTTTCTACTGGTTCTCTGAACTACCAGTGAGAACCGTTAGAAACCCACCTTTCAGGGCAATTATATTTGTACTGTGTTAATTAGAGCTATTAACATTCTATTATTTAGATAATTTGGGGTATGGGCAACAGAGAAAAGATATATTCTATCAATATTGTTACAATTTAGAATATTGATATTACAAGCATAAAATTAACTGACCTTTTCATACAAAATTCAGTACACTATAACATTTCAAAGAAGAATCTGCTACAGAAACTGATTTTCTTCAGCTTGTATAAATCTTTCACCTTTAGCAAAAAGGGAAATATTGAGTTATGCAGAAAGGTAAACATGTATGGGAAACAAAGGATAAGAAGATAAAAAAGAAAATAAATTATAGCTGATACGTTTAAGTGTTTTTTAGAGAAAATCAGTTTACTTTCTAGCTGATCTGGATTTCTTGGAAATTTACAAAGCTTCAATTTAATGGGGAAATCATGAGTCTAAAACAAAGAAAATTTAGCATTTATGCAGATTTACTGTGAGGGCTCCTATCAATTCATTTAGAGAAGAAAAAGCAAATTCATGAATATTTGATACATTAGATGCACAAACTTTTATGTAGCAGAATTTCCTAAAAAGTTGCACTCCTTGTCAACTGATTGAAGGGATACCAATTTCCTTTCAATAATAAAATAATATTATAAATTATATTATAATTTATAAATGATAGCAAATTATAAAAAGAGAGAGCTTTCTTTGCTCCCTCATTGTTTCAGTTACTCTCTTGGAAATTAGCTCTCCTTATTTTTATATATTTTTATATATTTAGTTGTTTATTTCACGTAGTTATAGTCAGTGGTGGGCTGCAACCGTTTAACAACCGGTTCAGTGAGCGTGCATGCAGCGTTAAAAAAACTGCCCACTTTAAGCTTAAAAACTTACCTTCTATGTCAGCGCTGGTGAGTAAAATAGCTGAGGTGTGGCAATCCGCTGTGCCACGCGAATCAGCTGAGCTGAAATACAGGGAAATAGGTATACTTGGATAGAAGGACAGAACAAAAAACAATAGATAAGAAGGGAAATATCAACTATGTAAAAGATTAAATATGAAATAGTTAGAAATTAGGAGCAAATGTAAGATGACACCAATTTAAATGAAGGAAAAATATAAGATGTCACACTAACATTGTATAAAAGAACTTTATAAATTGTATTTTGTTTGTATGTGTGTTTTTTTTCTCTTTCTTATATTTTTGTTTTGGAAAATAAAAACTTTAATAAAAAATTAAAAATTAAAAAACAGGGAAATATAGGACAGGAAAAGACAGGGGCAGGTGGGCGGGACCAACTGCTCACCGGAAATACTGGTTCGCTAGAACCGGTCCAAACCAGTAGCAGCCCACCACTGGTTACAGTGGCTTTCATTCTTTGTCCATAATATAGACAAATAGACTTCATGAATTACAGAAATTGCTGCACTAAATCTTTGTACACTAAACCTGATGTGGGTTGATAAGAGAGCTTTAACTTTTCATAAAGATAAAGGTTTAAATAAGCCTTTTAGAATAATCTTCCTGTATGGGGATTGGGGATCTTTATTTTGCATCATGAAACTACATATAGGTGGAAAGAATATCAATTACACTGGCCTACAAATTTTGGGGAATTATCGACCTCTGAAATAAAATGCGTTAATTTTACATATTTTGATTAGATGAATTAGGAAACAGGTGATAAAGGTGCTGGTTGGCTAAAGTTTTCAAGATATTTCACAATAAAAATTTATAGACAGGCGAATATATTTGCCTACAAGGGAGGGAGGTATCTAATGATCATGATGCCTCAAGACATCTCAATAAAATGCAGTAAAACAATGAAAATGTACCACATGGAAGTGTGTAAATTTATCTTCACTTTGAGAACAGCAAGGCAGATGACTATGAAAAACACGTGGAAAATTTGCTTAGGTCCTATACAGCACTGGGTGCAAACATGTCACTGAAAATTCACTTCTTACACTCACATTTAGATTATTTCCCTTTGAACTGTGAGAAATTGAGTGATGAGCATGGGGAGTAATATCGCAGGCATGGAGAAAAGATACCAAAGGAAATGGACTCTGTCCATGCATGCCGATTACTGCTGGAATCTCCCCAGGGGGGATCCTACTGCAGTTCACAAGAGAAAAGTCAAAAAGAACAATTTAGATACCAAATTAAGACCGAAACTTGTCATTTAATTTGATGTTAGAGCTTGTCAGTTTTTCACGCAAAAAGCATGAAAATGTTACATGAAAAACCAATAAATGAATGGAAAGTTATGTTATTGGTATCGATATAAATTTATAATGATTGGTATGGCACCATTCTCATTGCTATATCACATTTGTAGAAAAATAATGTAGCATAATTGCAAATCCCCCTTGTAATTTTGAAATATTTTTATGCAGTTTTGAGCTGAAGCTGTATCTTGGAAACTGGAGCCAATTAATACTCGGGACTTAATTTTCCTTCATCAATGACCCGATTCTGGTAAAATTAAGCTACTTTCATTTCTGAGGCTTTCTCCTTGTAGACCCGTGATATTAACCAAACCAAACCAAGGCACAACAAAAAGTAGAGATGCTAAAGAGATGAGGGAGAGAGAGAAAGAGACACAGAGAGAGATAACCAGGGAGATATATATATTTCCCCACACCAGACAACATGACCAGTGAGAATGGTTTTATGGCATATTAAGAGGCATCAAGTGGAGGAGGCCAACATAACAGATCCATGTGTGAAGTTTTACTGAGACTGTTTCTTTTGGTCCATCCCTTTGGGATGCCACAGCTCTGTTTGTTCCTACTTTTTCTCTCATCCTTTCTTCAGTGTTTCACATGGATGATGAACAAACAGTAATATCTGTCATTTGTATATGCTATTTAGAGTGAGTTGACAGTTGCCAATCACCTGGATGTGCAAAGCACTTCTTTTTGGGGACTGTTAAAGTAGCTGGACCCTGCTTTTTCTCCAGATCTGTGCTTATGTCTTGCTCTACAAACTCTGGGCTTGATATTGTCATCCACAAATGGGCACTTTCCTTTTCTTTTTTTCGGACAGGAACCAAATTCCAGACATTATATGACAAAAATGCAGAGGAGCCCCATAATTTTGATGCAGGGAAAATATTTAGTGGAGCTGCTTCTCAGTTTCCTTGACCAACCACAGAGATATGAAGTGACCTTTAATTTACCTTGTTTCTTGTCAGGACAATTAGCAGTTTGGAAGCATGAATGATCGTTTTCCTCCTCATAATGGAGATTTGATCCCAGTGTCTGAATCGCCACCTCTCATGATGATAAGAAGACTCCCCTGGGATATGGAGGGGGAATCTTTTTTGGTTAAACAAACATCCATTACACAAAAGAGCCCAGACTTGTGATCAAAGGCCATGTCCCAAAGGGAAGAGAAAGATATTCTCCATCTTTCAAAGGAGGGCTTGGGGTAGATAGCTGCTTACCATGCTATTGATAAAAGAGTATAAGATCCAGAAGTCCTATTGTCTAGACAAAACGAGATTTCTACCATTTGGTATAAATTCTCAGGTTAAAAAAAAAATCCCTGGGTTTTTGTTTTCTAATTTGGAAGGCAGGAAATATTTTTTTAAAATCCATTAAGATGTTCCTATTGTTGTCATTGTAGAAAGTTCTGCTGTAGTTTTGGAGAGATTAAATTTCTAAACAGGGTGGTGGACATGAGATACAAGGGAGTTCAGGGTCTACCTTACGGGATCCTGTCCATATGTCTGTTCTGAAGAGTGAGTGCCTACTGCTATTCTATGGTATGCTTGATAATTCTTATCCTACCTTTCCAGGAGAAGTTAATGGGGGCTATATGTAAGACCCTCCCTTCTAGTTCCAACCCTACAACAATAACTGCATGGTTTGTTGGGCCGAAAATGATCTCTGATATACCTCTGGGGCTACAAATTGTCCATCCATTTCTTTACTGTTCTGTGAAAATTTAAGTGGGAACTGACTTCTAAAATCCACACGTGGGTAAGATCTTTGCTAAGATCAAGAAAAATAGCACTAAAGAATCTGTGTTCCCTAGATTTATTGTACACTGCCCAGAGTCTGTCTGGAGGGAGATAGGCAGTTCATAAATATGATAAATAAGCAAATAAATACAATCCCTTTTCCCAAAAAATATTATAGAAGACAGTCAAGTGTTGATTGAGCTTTACTTCTTTGTTGGAGAACATAATGCAGCAGAACACCATCATTTTGATGGTGGATCAGGGATGGGTGGGGTGGAGAGGTTGAAAATCAGCCCTTCCCAATCCTAACCCCAAACAATTCAAGAGTGAGGAACTTTTACTCTCAATAGATATCTAATGTGGCTACAGTACTACCATTGCTGGCTGGGGCTGCTAGAAACATTGGTAAAGGAGCATGAAAGCTCCCCATTTCTCTAATTATAAGTCTAATCAGCAAAGCACAGCTAATGGTAGCATTGTTTGAGAGTTCAAGGGTTGCTTGCTTTCAGAATTCTCCACTAACTGAGTAGTCTGTATGTTTTTTTAACTGAATTTTCTATGATTATTGAATACTCTTACACCTTGTTGGGATGTTTTTTGGAGGAGAGGAATATGTTTGTGTATGTGTGTGCGCTCGCATGCATGCACACTAAAAAACCAACAAAAGGAATGTGAAATAATTGTTGGGAAGAGGCTGGGGAAATAACTTTGGAGAAAGGGATGGAATGGAGTATCCCACAGGAGGGCACTGAAGACTGACTGGTGGACAGGAACAGGAGATCTTCAAAATGCAACATTTGGTGTCAAGTTTCTCTTGTTCAGTCCACATACCATTTGTCCCTCTTTCCTCCCACTTGCACTACCAAAATATATGTACTTTATTTTAAAATGTTTGCTTCAAAATATTTATAAACCTCAGTTTTTATTATCAGATTGGATACTCTACTACTCTCTTTTAAAAATAATAATAGAGGTGTAAAATCTCTCAGTGTTTCCTTTAGAGTCCATAGCCATGTATGGGTATTGCCAAATTAACTTTGCTCACCATTTTCTGGTTGTTGTTTTTTATTTTCATTTTATAATTCTTGGACTCATCTATTTATTATTTAAAATGTTGAGATCCATTCCTTCGCTAGTTTCTTAAAATAAATTTTGATGCTTACATCCCCGTTTGTGATGATGAATATTATGTTCTTATCAAAACACAACAGCCAGCTTTTATTTTTTGACTTTGCATTTATTTTTAGAGCAATGATATCAACAATACAAACAATGATGTTTCATTACTACAAATTCTGTTAATAGCACCAACTATACCCTCAGTTATTCAGAATTATTTAAATATAGCTCATTCAACAATCCTGTCCACATACCTATGAATGATCTAGGACATTCTTAATTGTTTCTAGCTATCAGGAAACTCCCTCTCAAAGCAAGTACAATTTTTAATGTATCCCTTAAAGTGTAAAAAGTTAAAATAAATATATGAACTCATATGAATGCTGTACCAATATCTGCCTCTCATTTCTCTAAATATCTTTTCAGTCACTTGAAATAGGGATTGAGAATTTATTCTGGATTTCTCTTGACCAGATCTTTCAGTTGGTTTGATTGGGGAAGAAGTCAGAGGATGGCATTGCGAGCATCCTTGTTCCCTGTGACGTGTGGCTTCACTAACTTGTAATCTCTCTGGCCACATTTGCTTCCCAAATTATAAAAGTCCCATATGAAAGCTGAGGGGTTTCCTTATAGTTTAATTAAAGCACATAAAGATAAAGATTTCTGGAGATATTATTAAAAAAATTAAAAAAAGTACACCCACCCAATTCACCCAAACCATCCTTGTAACTAATCAAGTGCAAAAACACCATCTTACATCTCCAAATGGAAATTTTCTTTTCCTTTAAGGGAAATTTCAAAAGCACAGATTGTCCCTCCTCAGTTTGAAAGAGGTAAAACAGGCAAAATTCGGAACATTTCTCCCCACCCACCATTTCATTGACTCATGCCAACTTTCTGAAAGGATCACTTACCTAAAATTATATGACTTCTGCTAGATCAAATGGGCTGTCTGTGAGATCCAGCATACAAAGTTATCCCATCAGATGTTTTAAAAAGCCCATCCAATATTTTAAAAAGTCCCCCAAACAGAGCATAAAGAAATAACCTTCTTCCACATTTATTCCCCAACAAGTGATGTTCAGAACAATATCAGTATGGAGACATCACAATCATTAAAGCTTAGGAATCTTTCACTAAAGCAACCCCCCTATTTATGAGCCAACTTGGTGGGATGTGGAACAAATGCTATGTTTTGGGTGGGTTGAAGAGTCACAATTCCATTCTTTTAGCAGAAGTTCCAGGTAGTAAGAAAACCCTAGAAAGTTTCCACTAAAATAGACTCTCACTGTGCTAATAAAGTCTTACACATTTGCAAGGCCCATCCTTATTTAATTTGAACAGGCTTTGAATGTAGTTTATCTTGTAAAAATAGAAATTGTTGGTGGAGCTCTTCTGCAGGGTGACTGTTATATTTATCTTATGAAATGCCTGAGCCAAGCTACCTAGCCCATGTGCCTACTTCAACCCTTGGTCTGCTAAGAATCTGCAGACAAGACTTTAGAAAAACAACTTCACTTTGTGTGTTGAGGAATATGCTTCTTGCCTTTCTCCAGCAAAAATTCTTTGGTCCTTTGCCATAAAATGTGCAATAATGGGAAGTTACTTGCAGAAGACTCCCATTAGTCCATAGTCCATAGTTCATAACCATTAATTGCAGCCACATTCATCAATTACCATGTCTTCATGGTGACGGACCCTTATTCTTCCCTTCTCATGATACAGCATGGACAACGGACTTAACCTGATTGGAGCACAGGATGGACAGGGCACTCGGTTAGGTTGGTATACCTTCAGCAAGCTCTGTGAAATAGAAGAGGAAATCATGAGCATCACCTGTAAGGATGGACCTAGAGAGATCAAGAGGATTATTATAAACTAGCTATTAGTTATTATAAACTAGCACGTAATTTTAGACAAAGACCATTCTAGTACTGCTCCTCAAAACCTTGCTTTTCCAGTTCCTCTGGAAAAAACTGGGGAGTATCACTCTACAAGTCCCACCCACATTCCTTCATACCTGAACATAAGCATGATTTGTTGGTTTGAAGGACTCATCGACAGGTGATGGACATTCTCCTTCACATCGATAGGCATTATACTTCTTGGGATGCACAATCCAGCTTCCAAAGCCAGTTTTATCAAAATCCACCATCATATCAACTCTTTTGCATAGAGATCTGCCTTCTTCCGCCCACTTGGAGGATTGGAGAGAGCTCAGTTTAATTCTTTGTTTCTGTTTCCTGTTCCTACGATGACGACGTCCTCCAGCTTCTTTGGTTGTGTTATCAAACAGAACATGCTTGGACATCTCTACTGTTTTAATGAGACTTGAACCCTGAGCAGGCTCCATGGGCTCCTTATCTTTGGAGAAGATCACCAAGAGTGCTCTATCACGCCCATTGGGGACAGAATGCTTCTCATCCTCTCTAGAATTATTATGGGCATGCTTATCCTGGAACGCATCTGCTGTTGGGTTACTATTGTCCTCAGATATATTCCCCTCTTCCCAGTCTTGCTGTGGGACTTCTGGAATCTCAATGCTTGATGGCACCCCATGGTGGAGCCAAAGATGTAATAAGCTAGTGATGTTGAAGACTTTCCAGGGTGAATGGTTGAGGGAGAGGCTACTCACAAAAGAACCAAGGAACATCCTATCTGTGCAAGTCTTATTCCGATAACATGTGTAGTTGTGGCTGTGATAAATATGCACAGTGATATTCCTAGATTGAGAGAAAGTCAGTAGATGAACCCGGAGCTGTGCCAGCTTGATATCATAGCTGCTGGAGATGGAGGTCATGTCAAAGGAGAAGTCCCAGTGGTCCCCAACCTGGAATGAAGCTGGAAGAAAGCAGAAGGATAGCAATTATTACACAATAAAGTTCATGCTTTGAAATGTTAGCATAGAAAGTACTATGTTCCAAAAGTACTCCAAAAATATCATGTAGGAAGACATTTCAATGAGAAATAAAATTAATTAAAGGAAAATGTGGTGTTGGAAGAAAGTTCAGCTATGTTCAGATTTGTAATGGGACGCTATCATATTTGCTCAATATAATGTCCCCTTTCCTAGATCAAACTTCCTTATCTAAGATCAAATAGGTTACTGAAGGAGCCGAGTGGAATACTTCTCTGCCACCTCCTGCTTCTTAGCTAAACTACAGTCAGGTTAGAAAGATCGGAGCATGTTAATCCATGCTTTCGTCTCACCAAACGAGAATGAGACTTAAATACCAAGGTAAGCATATGAATTCCATGATCATCAATAACGATCAAAACATTACTGTGCATTCTCACTTATTTAGGAATTTAAGAACCATAGCACAAAACAATGCATGCTTAATTTGCTAATTAGCTCTTTTGGTTGGCATCTAAGAGAATGGGCTGCAAATCATGCCTCCAGCCTCCATCCCATACTGGAAAGGTTGCCCTAGTAGCCAAGCCATTAACTTTCAACTCAAGTCTTTGCTGAGAGTCAGGTTAAGGTTAAGGTTAAGGTTAAGGCATCAGGCCAGAAATCAGGAGGCTGTGAGTTCTAGTTTTACCTTAGACATAAAACCAGCTGGGTGACCTGGAGCCAGTCGCCCTCTCTCAGCCCTAGGAAGGAGACAATGGCAAACCATTTTTAAAAAATCCTTGCTAAGAACATTGCAAGGACTTGACCAGGGAGTTACCAGGAGTCACAGATGACTCAAAGACACACACGTACAGCAGTCTCTGCTCCTCCAAACTGGCAATATGGGGGAAACAGCAATAGCCTATTTATGAAGTTGTGACATTTATGAAATACATAAAAGGCAAAAAAATGTGTTTGAACTGCTTTGTGAATTATTCTCCTTGTGCTTCACAAATAAAGACATTGCCAGCCTGTACTTAAGACTTACAAGAAGAAAAAGCTTCTGGGAAAAAAAACCTTTTATAAGCAACTATTATAAAAAACCTTTTATAAGCAACTGGGCTTGCAAATAGCAGCTCCATATATCTTTTCAAACTACTGCTCACACTTCAGTGTCTTCCAGCTAATTCTTAATATCCAATATTGGTTAACTAATTAATTGGGTTGTGGAAGTACAAAGACCAGATCTCATTAAATGCCAATAAAATCTGGATTCCACAACTTGGGTTGCTTGGATCATCCCTCCCCACTCCTTGTAACATCCTTGGAAAACTGTAATAATTTATTAGGCCTTGTTTTAAAAACTTTAAAGTGGAAAAGAGATGGAGGGAAAATTCAATGTTTTATAGCATCATAATGGATTTTGGAGAGCTGAACAGAACAAATTAGAAAGACCAGGAGAAAGTTGGTAGTTCACGCATTTGAGAGTTAGAGGCCTGGGTCTGTGTTTGTTAAGGAATCCCAGGATTAACTGAGTTACATCCAATCAAAAGGACCAGGTATCTAGGAATGGCATAGAGGTTGGTCATTACTTCTTGAGACTCCCCAACTGGAGAGCATTACTAAAATGGCAAGTCCATTTCAGAAACATGACTGGGTTTCCACATTCCATGGTTCTGAAATGGACTTGCCCATGCTGTCTAAGAAACGGGTGCTTCTGCAAGCCAGTTCCCTTCCTTTGGAAGCTGGGAAGGAACCTGCTGGTCTGCTCCTTTCACTTTTACCTGCCAGCAGGTTAGTGTCTCCCGCTCCATGCCCACCTTGGCTCTTGGGGAACTTTTACCTGCAAACCTTCCAGGGAATCCTTCACGAATCACCTGCATCTATGGGCTCTCCCCAATACACAAAGGTGCAGAGTTTGTCACTTTTGGTACCCCATTCCCACCCGGGAATATCTGCAGGATGTCAAAAGAGTGAAGGATGTGGATTGGTCCTCCGCTGCAGACGACTGCGGGGAGGGGGGGAAAGCCGGGCTGGGGGCTGCAATCCACAACGAGGAGTAGGGGACGGGGGTCTGGATGGAACCTCCCAGTCGCCGCTATCGCCCCTTTCTAAATACAAGCCCGACCCAGTCCTCTTATCCCGCTTAGATTATTACGATCATGATTATTGAGATCTGGAGAACCGCGGAACTTACTTCGAGCCACCAGGCTGAGGATGGAGTCGGATTCTTTCAACGCCGAGGCTTCGGCGGTGGACTGACCCAGGTGATGGCCGGCAAGCAGGGAACGGTAGAGGTGCAGCATATACACCGGGTACGTGGCTCTGGGGTGCCCGAGACGGTCAGGGGCTGCGGCGGAGGGCTCTTCGGCTCCCTGCGGGGAGAACCCGGCAAGGGCAGGCTGGAAGCTGACCAACAGGTGGAGGAACGCCAGGGTCCAATAGGCCCGCTGCTGGATCGCAGTGGATCTGGAAGACATCTCTCCGGAGCGGGCTTGGCAGCAGAGGAAGAAATCCTGTCCTGTCTTCTCTTCTGCAAAGCTTCTCTTGCTCTTTCCCTCCTTCTCCGGCGCCTCTCCGAGCAGCTTCTCCTTCTCCCTCCAGCCTTCGCTCTCTCAATAGTCCGCCGAGAAACTGGGCAGTTTTTATATCCTGGACTGCCTAATCTGGCCAGCCTTTGATGTCAGCAAAGTGTCCGAATTTCGACGTCCTCCACACGTCCCCTATTCTCATGCAATTCTCCACCCTGCGCTGCGCCCACCCCCCACCCCGCCCCGCACCCTCACGAGGAGAGGGGGTGACGAGGACCAGCAATTAATTACCCTTCGCCTGCCCACACATCACCCCAAGCGGGATGCGGGCGATGGGATTCTTTCACAGATGCTTGAAAAGAGCCAGATCTCTGATGGGTGCTCTTCAGCCGCCCCGCCTCCTCCACTTCGTCCTGATTATCGGATTATTCGGGGTTTTTTGATCTTTTGTTGGGAGAATCGGAAAACCCAGATATCAATGGGAACTGAGCCGCTTGTGCGTTCTGATCCTTTTAATCTTAGCGCAGATGGGCGTTGATGTAATCGAAATCCTGCCCAGGGGAAGAAACCTTTGTTCATTTCGTGTTACTTATTTTTTTTTTAATTCCAGGTGCATCTAGCTATCTAGTTCTGCAGGGACTCTTGGTATGCACATTTGTGCGTGTCGGTATTCATTCATATCGGGAGGGTGCCCAACTTAAAAGGCTAACCTTAACATATTTCTTTCTAAGGAAGCCTTTGTGTTATACTTTTGTAGTAAAAACAACAAAGAGTTTTCTGATAGTTTGGGGATTAAACGATTTATTATCTCCGATGCCTCCCTTTCATCTGACAAAAGTGATGATTGGCCCTTAAGATTAATCAATACTTTTTCTTTCTCTCACCTTCCGAGAAGGTGGCTGCACACTTCTGCTTCCAAAGGCTCCTTCTCATTCCTTGCAACATCGAAGAGTTCTTTCAAAGCGCAAAAAATTATATTTGCTTATCCTGTCATTTATGCCTATGCTTTTGAGACTGAGGAGCTGCAGACAGCAGACTGTAATGCAATTGAATGCTGCTGATTAAATTGCTGGTCTATATACCAATTTTTGTGCTTTAAAAGAACTCTTTGCTCTATTAAACCTCGAAAATGCTATCATTAAAAAAAACCACACACACGTTTTTTATAAATGTCAATATTGTGGAATCCCCAGTCAGGGCTCAGACCAAACTGAATGAATCCGAAAAATCTATTTGAGTTCGTTCACTGAATCCATGTCTGAGACTGTGTGTTCGTTGATTTATTTACCTGTATTTATTTCATTACTTTGTTGCTTTCAGTCTGGAGGTTCGCATATTTTCCCCTGCAAAAATATGCTCCAAAATAAAAAAATAAGCTCTAAGTGGACTTGAACCTGGGTCTTCCTTCCTTCCTTCCTTCCTTCCTTCCTTCCTTCCTTCCTTCCTTCCTTCCTTCCTTCCTTCCTTTCTTCTTTCCTCTCACTCACCCTTTTCTTCTCTCTCTCAATACAACTATTATTTGTGTATGTGTCCTTTTATTTCACCAAATAGGATAAAAATGGGGATTGGGGGATTTCAACCATATTTGTCCTGACCTTCCTCGCCAGATTTTTTATTTCAACTTTCTATTATAGCTTTTTACTGCCACCAAGTGGTTTTACAATTTTTCTTCCTTTTCCAACCAAAAATCATTTTCCTGCATATTACTAAATCAACATTTGTAACTCATCTGAGTTGATTCAAAACAGGAAAGCACATATTTCTTTATAATTGCTTTGGATCCTGTTCCTCTTTAAATTATCATAATCATACTTCAAGATACTGAAGTTTTGTTACATGGCCACAACTGTTATCAACCACACATTGAAGCACTGTTTTATATATAGGGTTGTGGCCAGGTAAACTATGGACATCTAATGCTAACTGACAGAAGGATTTATTTATTTAAGATTTGTTAATACATTTATTATATAGTCTGCCATTTCACACATATAATCCTGAGCAGCTGATGAAAAATAAATTTCAATAAACAGACAAAAAGGAAACTGGTACCTAATGGCAAAACCATGTACTATTTTTAGTAAATTGCCCATAGTTTTGAACACCCAGACATTTTACACACACACACACACACACACACACACACATTTTTAAACAAGAAGATAAAAAAATAACACGAACTAATATAAAAAAGAAAAAGAAAGGAAAAAGAAAAAAATGAATAATTGAAACTATTTTTTTACTGATCTGTGCCTATTAACATTAGCACAATTGTCACTATTTTTATGAAACTCCCATTTTTATTTGCTCCATGGTGAGTTTTCCAATCACAGTTAGCCTAGCACTGATCTTCTCCTGTTCCTGTAAGGCAGACGTTTTTCTTTTCCCCAAAATACAAAAGAAGCAATTGGGGTTTGATTCAAAACACTGAGTTGCTTTGCCAGAAAGAAGAGGCTGCTGTCCTAAGTGCTGAAGAAGAGTCAGAAAATCCAAATTTGATTATTTAACCAACTTTGGAGAAAATTGGGAAATCTGATGAACTAAGGATCATTTAATCCACATGGAAGCAGGTTGCCATTTTAGCTTTTTATATGACAATTTTTCCAGATGTCATCAAACAACATTCTTTACCAAGGGCTGTGTGAGCCATAAACCTATGATAGCAGATACTCCGAAGTGCTAAACCTTAACTACTTCATTTGAACTGCATATATTTCTAAATTATTAAAAAAAATATATGGGCAAAAGCTCTTGATTTCTTTGTTTTAGAACTAGCTGTTATATTTTCATATTTGCTATTACTCAAGTTTTCTTTTGAAGTCTTCCCAAAAGGATTCTTTGCCTTGAATACAATGTATATATCACTTCAAAGTAAAAACATCAACTTAAATTAATCTGTACAGATAAAATATAAGAGTCAGTTCCTTCAAATTACATAATCTGTTTGAAGATTTTGTTTCAGAAGCATTTCATGTTTCATTCTGAGCACTTTGAGCCTAAAGAGCATGTTTTACAATCAATTAACATATCTCGATCATTTAGTTTGTAGTTTGTACTTCAAAAAGTCTTACTATCAAGGTTCAAAAGCTGCTGAAAATAATGGGAATTATTTATCAGTAACTTCAAAGAGAAGCTTATCCCATGAATAATTGGTTTAGTTTTCTTAAAAAAGAAAGGGAGGCATTTTTAGAAGCCACAGTTTTGAAGTTGAATAACTAAGGGCAAAATTAATTTCATGAAATGATGCTCAAAGAAAATGCATTTGTAAAATGTATTTTTAGACAGAGATTTACCAACACTATGTTATATCCTGACAAAGTGCACCAGTGGATAATATGTAGTTCTAAAAAT
>JANHGC010009782.1:0-12792 GCA_027560395.1 Boaedon fuliginosus | reverse complement strand
AGACCCTTGGATAGAAAAGTTTTCTGTAAGGTATTATTTTTTTTAAGTTCACTTTTTTGCCTATCCATCTATTACAGGATAAACTGCTGCTTCAGGGTCCTATCATTCTTAAAATCTCTAAAGGTTTTGTTCAAATTGTCATTTTTAATATGACAGCAGAAAAGTATTAATTATAGTGGAGGCAATTGTGTTAATTACATTGATTTAACTGAATAATAAAATCAAATTTAAGTGCAAATAAGTGACTATTACTGTTGGCTTGCTGTCAACTTCCTCTTTGACCAAAATTTGGGAATGCAATACCCAATTTTAGAGAGTCCTTATTCCTGAAGCAATTGTACAGTCTGATATTGGTTTCAAGATTTGGAGGTACCCTTCAAATGTATGTTTCAGCAATGTGCCCTCCGACTCCCACAACCCTTTCACGCAAATTATTTTCACCACTTCCTCATTTCTTCTGGCTTCGGTTCACTGTTTACAGCACAAGACTTTGAAGGCAGAATGCACACAGCTGCCACATGAAAGTTACAATAAAATCATGCCACCCAGCAGTTACTTTCACATGATAAGCTGTTTGCGTGCAGTGATGCAACGTGCAGATTAGCCAAGCTTCAAACCACTAGATCTTTAAAAAAAATGGCTTGAAGTGTGAAGGGGGAGGGGAGGCAGACTATTCTTCATTAGGCTGGCAGAAGAGATAAAAAGGTTATTGTTGAGATTTGCTGATAACAATATTGCCACAGAGACAATTTGCGAATCCATCCATTTCAGTGAACACTTTTTGTTTCACAATATTCTAATTAGTTAATCACAAGAGCTTTCCTAGAATGAAATATTTTATCTACTTTGAGGCTAGCACTATATCACACATAAATTAATATTTTACTAACACTGATGGGATATTTTTTTAAACAGAAAATGTGTCAAGAAGATTTTGAGTAGAGGCATAATTTGGGTGGATGAGAAAAATAGTAATAAAAAGTCCTTTTACAAATTTCTGCTTCTATTGACTCACTTTTTAGAATGAGATGGGCAGTATGTAAATTTAATTAATAGTAATATAATAATATTGAACCAGACTAAGTTTGCCTCTAGCACATATTATTCCAGGGAAATTTTGTATAAGTACTTTTAGCCTAAATTGGTAATGCCATACGTGATTTTGTTTTGAAGTCACCCATGGGTGCATAATACAAAATCTATATTTTGTTATAGTAGGCAAAACACACAGGAGAGGGTATGAAAATTCCTATCATTTTTGCATTTGTATCACCAATATTTTAGACTTTGAGTGAGAAATCTGTGCCCCTCCCCATGAATCATGTACCAAGCATAGGAAATGTCAATTATCCACATCTGGATGGTCACAGATAACATTAACTCTGATTGAGATCTGGTGGCAATTAAGAAGCTTAATTGTAGAGCAGAGTCTTATTCAATAGTGTCAAACTGATTTTCTTACAGTGCTATCTTTTTCTCTAGACTAGAGGGATATTTACTCTATTGATCTCCAGATGTTTTAAATCAGTATTCTCAACCTGTGGTCTGTGGACCCTGAGAGTCCACAATTTCATCACTAGGGGGTCGTCTGCAAAGGCTTGAAAGAAATATTATTATTTAAATCTTGAGTTAAATCTTGGTGGTCTGTGGCCTTGGTCCATGGCCACCAAAGGTATTTAAAAGGGGTTTGTGGAGAAGAAAAGGTTGAGAATCATTGTTTTAATGACAACTCTCATGACCCCATGTTATCTTAACCTTACTGGGGTTATTCTAATGTCTCTCAACTTCCGTGCTATAATCAACTTAGCAATTATGGTACATAGTCGTTGTTTTGTTTCATTGTTTTTTGTAAAGTCTTCCTCCTGCCATCCCTTATTGGAATTCCAAATCTTTACCTAAGCTTTCAAGATTTGCTGTGTGGTATTGTTGTGCCCTACCACAAGTTTTTTTTACGTGCCCATACTTCCAAAAACAAAATTAAAAATACCCCTCTTTCTAAAATACAGGACTTTCCTTTTTCAGAAGACAGCTTATAAAGAAAAATGTGTTGTGGTTATCTCTCCACTCTCTAACTTTACTACTACAAAATTGGCTGCATGTAAAGAAACAAATAAAATCCAGATAGGTAAGTGTACATGCAATGTCAAGAAAAAATATTTGAAAAAGAGATTGATGCATAAGCATAGCTTTAAAAAGATTTCCTTTTCATCTTTTTTAGCTGACCTTGGGAGTTGTTAAATCTATAAATGGTATCATTTCAGGAAAAAAAATGAAACAAAAGTAAAATCTTTATAAGGTCTTGAAATATGATAAGACTGCAGTTAAAGATGATAACAAGAATTAGGATTTTATTCTAAAGATTAAAATATGGCTCCCATTTCCTTACAAAATGACTCTGCAACATGTTTCATGCATGTTTATATTTCATATATGTGTATGCCTCTGTACCTGATAAATGGAAGAATGCCATTTCTAGTATACAAGGGAAATGTAACAGAAAGGAATACAAAAATGATAGAGGGGTTAGTTTATTAATGTACCTGGGAAGGTGTTATCTAACTTTCTGATTCAAAGAGTAGATGAGGTGGCAGCAATATTTGGGAAGTATAGTTTGGTTTTTAGCTAGGAAGGGATATGCAAAGCAGATTTTTGCTTCTTAAGCATATTATTCAGAAATATATGAATGTGAGAATTTAATAATAATTTGGCTGATTTAGACAGTGTGTATATAAAGGGAGTAGACTTGACTTATTAAAACATTTGAGAGTATCCTCAAGGCACAGACTTGCTTTATCTTTGAAATACAACCCTGAAGCACATGGGTGATCCTGATGAACAAACACCAGCTCCACCTTACTTGGGTTCAGCTTCAGCCTGGTTTGTCTCCTTCATAATCTAGCAGCTCTCCAGAAACTGAAACAGAACTTTAACCACCATCCCCACAGCAAACAACATCCTTTCTCATACATAGATTACCAGATGGGGCCAATAATGCTATTTTCAAGTCACCTTTTTTTTTCCTTTTCATAGAAGTCTGTATTTATCTAGTTGGAATAGATAAATAATGAATTTTGATTGGTAGTCCAAGGATCTCTCCACGTGGAATTATTCCTGATAAAAGAAATTGGCTTTTATTTATTCCTGTCTGGTTTGACTTAGCATATGCTTTCTTTATATGGTGTACATACTTAGAACTATACCTTGTCTAAATGCATACCAGGTGGATTTCCCACAATTGAACTATGTTGCTTGTTTTCTAAATCACTTCTGCAGTTGTGATGGTGCTATGAGGTGCTTCTTAAACTTCTCCAGATACAGAAGTTTCCGACTTCTAAACTTCACAGAAGGGCAACATCTGGCTTATTCTGTTCTGAACTTTCTCCAATGCCTGTTGTATATGCATATTTTATGTATCAAATTTTAAATAAATGGGTGAAAATAACTGATCTATATCTACAACATTACTTCTGTATCTTTCACCAAAATAGTCCAGAGCTAAAATAATCAAATATTGGGTTGAAGCAAAGATAGACCTATTAGAACTTTGGTTGCCCTTGAAACATGTGGCCCAAAATGTGCCAGAATGAATCAATTACAGATAGTGAATAATACTCCATGTGGCATAAGTTGATTACTACTATAACTGGTAACCTACTTTATAACTTCTCTGGCTTACAACTCTATATTCTTTTTTTCTGAGTTCTGCATAATCTTGAAATAGAATATTATAATCTACTGTATATTCTGTGTGCTCTATGCATGCATGATGTACATACAGTATGTAGTTCAGGGGTGGGTTTCTACCAGTTTAACAACCAGTTCAGTGGTCGCATTGCATTAGCAAAAAATGAGAATACTTACTATTTACTGCAGCTCTGGTGTGTCAGAACAGCTGATGGGCAGCATTTGCACTGCCACGCCAATCAGCTGTGCTTTAAAAAAAAATGCCACAAAAGGCACAGAATAGCGTACGGGTGGGCAGACAGTCCAAGCTCATCAGCGGAAGAACTGGTTCGCTAGAACCGGCCCTCATGGAACAAACTGCCCAAACCAGGCTAAACCAGTAGAAACCCAACTCTGATGTTGTAAAATGCATGGCAAGTTCTTTGACATGCCACGACTTGTCTTTCTATGGCAGTCAATCATTTGTGTTTTGCTTTTGATCTTGTGATGAAAAGGGAAGTGCTCACACTTCTAGACATTAGCAGATACATATTAATTTGCTTTTGAAATTTTAATCAGCACATGATATGCTTTATAAAAAAGAAGTTCTATACATGCTTAGCAAAAGTATTCTCTTTATCTTGTGATACATATGATATTTTAGGAATATTTCCTGTTGGAATACTAAAACATTGCACTGTATACATGTGCATTTACTAGTACAACCTCTTGCAGTTCATCTGGTGATTGCTAGATAAATAGGACCAACCTCCACATTTGTACCAGCAAAATTTTTGACCACATTGCTATTGTTATTGTTGCTGTTGTTGACTTTTTCACTTTCACTGGTTTCTATTGTCCTCCAGCATAATTCAAGGTGCTGGGTTTGCAGTATATCAGGAGAAGGTATCAGTGGCACATCTAGAATTGTGAGTGTATGTCTAGGGTGCACATTCACTGGACCGCTACTGTGGTGAACTTGTCCAGATACAAAACAACTATATGCCAGAATTCAAACTAGCCTCAACCATTGTATTGGAACTGTTGTGGTGCAAAACGCATTCCTGTAAATAAATATAATGCAAAAAACTATTGTCTTGAGATATATCTACTTCCTATTTTTTATTTTATTTTAGCCTAATAAAATAGGAGGCTGGTATATAAAGAAGTATTTGGGGCCACACTGATGTCCATGTACCGAATGGAATGCCACCCACTAAATGCATATAATCTGAAGCTATATTCAGGAAGTCTTCTTAAAATATCCATTTAATCTGAACTCCAAAGAGAGACCAGAAAAATGAGAGGCTTTTTAAAAAGGAACTTCATGGGTTTGCCATGATTATCCTTATCTTACTTCTGGGGCCAGAGTTGGGTGCTTCTATTACCTCATTTATATAGTGTTTTTAATTAAAAAAATGTTTCATTTAAATTTCTTCCATCACTCCCTCCCTTTTTTCCACACCTTTACAATCTATATTATTGATTTATTATATTTTATTGAAAGTTATTGATCTGTTGCAGTTTTACTATGCAATGTACAAATGCTTGGTAAATTTAATTTTGAGGTATTTAAGAGATATACTGAATAAATTTAGTAGCAAAAGCAATAGACTGACTAGTTACTTCAGTAAATATCTTTAAAAAGGGATATGTAATGGTCTTTAGAAAGGTGTACGTGACATGTGAGAAAGTAGTACCACAGAAGAAACTACACCTAAGTTTTCTTTTACATTTTCACTGACCTCTTTTCTATGATTTTCTACTTTTTAGGGTACAAATTTAAGCTGTGAGATACATCTTTCAAATTTTCAAGAAGAAAGAAATCAAATACAAATAATGATTAAAAACACGTCTCTGGATAATTCAACAATGGACATGCTTAAGAATCCTGAGATTATGATCATCTTACCAATTGTATATTCACTAATTGTTATTATCAGTATCCCTGGAAATATTTTCTCCTTCTGGATTCTCTTCTTCCATATCAAACCCAAAACAACATCAGTTCTTCTCATGATTAACCTTAGCCTCACGGATCTTGCACTGGCCTCCTGTCTTCCCCTTCAGATTATATACCACCTGAAGAAGAACCACTGGTCTTACAGCAAACAGCTGTGCAGTTATGTCACAATAATGTTTTATGCAAACATGTATTCCTCCATATTGACTATGACCTGCATCAGCTTTGAGCGCTATTTGGGGGTGGTACACCCACTGACCTCTAAAAAATGGAGAAAAAAGAGATATGCAATTGCTATCTGCATTGTAATGTGGGTTTTTGTATTATTCTCCTTGTGGCCCTTTGCTTCAACTGACCTGACTTATGAGGTAAAGGATCTGAACATTACAACCTGTTTTGATATCCTTCAATGGAACATGCTTCCCAGTATTTCTGCATGGGGAGCTTTCCTCCTGCTGCCCTTTTTTTTCTTTTTCTTGCTTCCATTTACCATTACAGTTGCTTGCTACACTGCCATTATTTGGAAGCTTATTCAAGCTTCTAACAAATATGGCAATGGGCAGAAGTCACGGCCGGTCCACTTGGCTATAATAGTGCTCTTGGTTTTCATCATTTGTTTTGCACCCAACAACTTTATCTTATTGGTGCACATTGTCACCCGTCTCAAAAAAAAAGAGGGTTACTATCATATTTACAAACTCACCTTGTGTCTTAGTTGTCTCAACAACTGCATAGATCCATTCATTTACTACTTTGCATCCAAAGAGTTTTATCAGAAGTCCATGCAGGTAATAGGACGGAAGGTGCTACTGAGTGACAGTTCAGAGACTAGAAGGGAAATTGTATTGTCTACCAGGACATCAGCAAGATCTCTGTCAAGTGGACATAAGGATGGGTTTGACGTGTTTAGAACATGTTTGCAAAGGCATGAAAGTGTTTTTTAACACTAATGCTCAAAAATGAAGAGATTATTCATTCTATTCCATTTGTCTATTTCAGTGTGTCTAACTCTACACGTGATTAAACCTGAATCAATTTTGTTTGAGGAAACCCAATATACATTATAATCTTTAAATTATACCAGAAGAAAACATAACTATTTTGGCAAAGTTACAACCTTTGAACTGAACTTCATTATCTGCCCAGTATTTCTTTGGGGTTTCCTATATATTGTATGGTTTATTCACATTCAGTTGAGAATTATTGTCCATCACTGATCTGTTTGTTTTTTATTAAAAATAGCTAGCCAATTGTTATTTTCTTGAACATATCAGCATTATGTCATATATCATTATCAGTTGATCACTCCATTTCTTTTGATTATGTAAATGTAATTTTGGTTATGTAAAGCTTCCACCACCATTCTTTGTCTCCAGGGCACCAACTGCAGTCCTCATAATTGAATATATTTACGGAGTCATTTTTATATATAGTCTATTGAAGAGAAGGATTAGGGGGACACAATAGTTGTCTTCCAGTACCTGAGGGACTGTCACAAAGGACAGGGGATTGATTTATTCCCCAAAGCACCAAGCGCTGACTTATTTTCCAAGGCAGGGCAAGAATTAATGGGTGGAAATTTGTTAAAGACAGATCCAACCTAGAAATAAGGAGAAATTTTTTGACAGTAAAAACAATTGGGATTCATTTTTTTTACTACCGGTTCTGTGGGCCTGGCTTGGTAGGTATGGCTATACAGTCATGTGACTGGGTGGGCCGTTGCACCTCCCTGCAGCCCATTTTTTGCCTAGAAAGCCACTTGGCAGCCAAATAGGGCATGGAAGGGGCAGCGCTGCACCTCCCATGCCCCGTTTCTGGTGTAGAAAACTTCCCTGAAGCATCCTCGCAGCCAAATAGGGGCACGTGGAGACTCCTGGAAGAGGCAGGTTGGGGCCAATCAGGGTTGGTATTTGCCAGTTCTCTGAACAATCAAAATTATCACTATCAGTTCTCCCAAATGTGTCAGAACTGCCTGAATATCACCTTTGTGGAATTGCTTGCCTCATGGAATGGTGGGAGCTCCATCATTGGAGGTTTTCAGAAATAGACTGAACAACCATTTGACCTGGATGTTATAGAGCCTCCTGCTTTGAACAGGGAATTGGACTAGAAGACCCCTTCCAGCCCTAAGATTCTGTTTTATGTCTTGCTGTGTTGAGCCTTTGACTATTCCATGTTTGTTTGTATAATATTCATCGTCTGTACTGTACTGCTTTTGCATTTAATATTTTGCAACCATGTGCCAACATTGATACTATACACTGTTTAAACAATTTTCTCTTAAAGAGGAGGAATGTGTTGCTTTTGAATTCAGGATAAAATCATCCAAATGCTCTGTAACCTAGTTTTTCTGGTTCAAAATTTCCTCTATTGTAACGCTTTCACAAGTAACCTTTTGACTAAGATAGATGTAGCAGTTGGTTCACAACTTTTAATCTGTATTGATAAAATTTGGGAATTGTTGAACATGACCTTCAATGGTGAATGATACCACTTTCAAAATATACTGTGAACCTAATGTGATTCGAATGACTGTCTATAGAAATATAAAATTTATTGTGAACATTTTTATGTTCTGTTAAGAAACAAATAAATACAGTGTTTCATTCAGTTTTAAAAGCTTGGATGGTAAGGTTTCAAATGTGAATATGTCAAGGCACTACTAAACTTGGGCCATTTAAGGGTTAGGGTTAGTAATATATTCTATATTCTAGTAATCAAACTACTTCTTTTCTTTTATTTCACTCCATTAAGTTGAAAAAGAAAATTCATCCAGTTCTCAGTACTAATCTTTAGCATTGTAGATCCAACAAAAAAAAAATGCGGGCTATGTTTCAGGAAATTTTACCTCACATATTAAATTTGGGGCTATCTGTCTATGGGGATTTATTTATTGGGATAACTAAACTGTTGTCAATTTCAATGACATTATCATATTCTTGGAAATTTGTTTGACAGATAAAAGAAACATGAAAAAATGAGGATTCTGTGATCTCAAAATACCCAATTGTATGGGACAGCAGTCCCATAACTATATAATAGGAATGTGCATTAATGAGTTTATACAATTTATTTTCAAGTAAATATGTGTAAATTTAACTGTTGCATTATTTTTTAAAATTAAATCAGTAAAATAAGAGCTTATTTTTTTTCCTAGGAATTAATTTTATTCTTCTTTAAGTATGATGCTTACAAGATATGTTAAACCTGAACGTGGTAATTTTTTAGGCATTTGGTTTTGTAACTGTATGGTGTTGAAATTTTCTCTTTGTTTCCGCATTTCCTTTTGATATGCTGCATACAGTATTCCATCTAGTAAAAAGAAGATAGTGAGATATATTATGCTCTACTATATATAACAAAAAACATTTCTAGAATGTATGTAGAATTTTAAATCATACAAACATCTGAAAGCTTCAGGAAAAATAAGTGTAACACATCAAAAGCTTCTTGAAAGGAAGAAGTTTGTTAATTTGTTACATAGCAAACTGCATTTACAGACCAAAGAATGGAACTTGTATCATTGTTTTTTAAATAAACATTTCTTTAAAAAAATATTGGAATACTTGTGCTCTTAGTTTAAAGAGATTATGGATTAGTAATCTCCTATGAAGGACTTTATTAAGAATTATTACAAAAGTTAAGTAGAAGAAATGTTAGCAAGACAATAGTGTTTTAAACTTACATGAGAATCCATTTCTGTTTTTCTATTAGTCTCCCCTCCCTATAAAACAATTTCCAAGCATTTATGTAGGCATTTCAACACTGAGACAAAAAAAATAATCACTACATGCTCGTTTCATATAGCAAAGTAGAATTAAAGTTATAGTTACAAGTCTTTAGTAATCTGTGATTTGTATAGATTTAACCCCAGAGGTACCTGAATAAAGGAATAATCATCCCAGCAATTGAATGTCAGACCCAGGCCTCTGAATGAACACTCAACTACCTTAAATTATCTTAATCTGATGAGACTTTAATTAAGAGTTTGAGTTCCCGCCTCGAGTTCCCCTTTTGAGTGAAGAGAGGCGGGATACAAATCAAACAAATAAATAAATAAATAAATAAATAAATAAATAAATAAATAAATAAATAAATAATAAGAAACCTTGTTTGTGGTATACATCAAGCAATTATAACTTTTCTCAACAGAAGTTTTAAATAAGAGAATAGCAAATTATTTTCTTCTTGCCCTTTTTGGTGGACCCTATTTAGTCTGTGCCAGTGATGACTCCTAGCATTTGCCTAGTAAAGTCCCTGAAGTTTTCTTGGCAAAATTTTGGAAGTGGTTTGCCATTGCCTGCTTTCTAGGGTAGAGAGAAGAGTGATTGGACAAGATCACCAAGCTGACTTTGTTCCCAAGACAGGACTAGAAGTCACAATCCTAACCAATACAGCAAACTAGCTCCCTATCACCTGATAAATAAAATAACAACTCTGTATCATGCTGGCCTGAGAATTCTGGAAGTTGGAGTCCATACCCACTAAAATTGCAGAGGTTGAAAAACAATGTGAAAAAACTAAAGATAAATAACAAACTGATTATTGTGATATGTTGTTAAATATGGCCCAAGCTGATGAAAACGTTAGTGTTTTCTATTAAATTGGTACCAAAGAAAAAAAGAGGAAAATTACAGGTAGTATTTGACTTATGACCACAACTGAGCTCAAAATTTCCTTGAGCTGGGGGTTAGACTAGAAGATCTTCAAGGTCCCTTCCAGTTCTATTCTGATTGATTCATTGATTGAAGTGTGGCAGTTGTTGTTAGTTACGTGAAAATGGCTTCCCCATTGACTCTGTTTGTCAGAAGGTTCCAAATCCTGTAATAGGAAGCTATAGAGAAGCTATAAAGCTATAAACTTGCTACATTTACATTTGGTAAACCACTGTTCTTCTAGTCTGATCATATTCTAGAGCAGTGGTTCTCAACCTTCCTAATGCCACGACCCTTTAATACAGTTCCTCCTATTGAGGTGACCCCCAACCATAAAATTATTTGGGAACACATATGGGAATAAGTGTTTTCCAATGGTCTTAGGCGACCCCTGTGAAAGGACCGTTCGATCCCCAAAGGGGTCCCGACCCCCAGGTTGAGAACCACTGCTTTATGGTATTCCAACAATATGTCACTTTCCATTGGCTCAGTGCAGGACATTGTGTGAACAGGATCATTCAGACCTGGTGGAACCTAAAAGCATACCTACAAACAAATGTATTAGAGATTTGTATATTCCAACTTCCTGTAATTATTTTTTGTTAAAATAAACAATTATTTTTTAAAAATTAGGTGGAAGGGCAAACAAGATTGGCACCAAGGAAGGTGCCTAGGACAACATTTGTTCCATGGACACCATATTGCAAATGACATTATTGTGGGAACAATTATATTACTATGGATACAATTATATTGTAATAGGCATCATGTTGCTTATTACATTATTTGCTTATTACATTATTGCCTCCCTAGAAAAGAAGTGAGGTAATAATGTAATAAATAACTAAGGAGAAGCTGGGTAGGAGACTGTACCATAGGAGGTTGAATTGGTTTTCTGCAGTTGTATAGATAGTCCTTTATACATACTCAACAATGCAAACTTCTAAGGCTTGTTGAAGTGATACCTAGTGAAACTATACTGCTGTTGGCATTTTTACACAAAACACAAATGGATCAACAGAGCCATTTTTCCTAACTTTTCCTCTAGATCAGAGTTGTTTCCATTGACTCAGAGACTGAGAAGTTTCTTGTAAAGAACCCAGAGTCTGAAAAGTTCCTCGTGAAGAAGTTGGCTGCTTCATCATCAATTGAAAATAAGATTCTTGAGAAGAAAAGGTATGCTTATGAATGAGCCAAGCCACCAGGGTTCAACTCAATAATCTGCAATCTGCATTTTAATTAGCGTGCTAGCCAGTATATGCTAGAGGCTATGTTCCTCAGGAGAACAAGGTCAAGGATAAGAAACACTGGCATAGGATAGCAAATGGCATTAAATATTATATCTGTTGATTTTTTTTAAATTAAACTTACCATTATTGTCTGTTAAGAAAAAAATGAAAGGCATCTCAAAACCTATTACTCATTAAAAACAAACTCATGAAATTACATTAGATTTCCACCTGCTAAAAACTAGTGTAATGTTGAGGTTGTAACATTCAGCTTCTTCTTAAGATTTACCTAGCCCTGGTAAATGTTCAGGATTTAAGCTGAGTAAAAAATGCATTTGCCGTTAGAACAATAGATCTTTTGCCTTCGTGTGTCTGTAATGTGTTAAGGCTAAAAAAGATTATAAAACCCATTGAGAAGATTCCCAAAGAGAAAATTATAAACCCCATAGAAAAGTATAAATCCCATAGAGAAAAATATAAAACTTGGAGTCTCCATCCAAGTCATACAGAAGATTCACTTTTTCGAAATCGGTATTCCTCAAGATTGTAAAGGATGGCAGAAACTAGGGCTAAGTTGTTCATTTTTATGAACTCTGTTAAGAATTGCTTTCCTGATTTAAGATCTGAATGTCATTTGCTGTGAAGTCTAAGTCATTCATCCATCCTTCTTAATTAAAGTCTCTTAACAAAGAAAGCTTTTCATAAAACATGGTTGCATGCTGAGTTATAAGCTAGAGAACAGTATCCCCTTTGGTGCAGCCATTCTAACCTCTGGCAAAGATGCACCACAGTTTATGTTTGGTTTATTCTCGGTACTAGCAAGTTACCAAGTTAACAAGGGTTTGGATTCCAATGAGAAAAAAATGGCCTGTACTGCAGAATATTGGCTTGGCCTTTCATTCAAACTGGTCAACATCTTCAAGGAACAACTTTTCGTTCAATGGGAATGGACAGAGGGCATCTTCAAGGAGAGAGGCAAAAAAGTCCAAGTAGAATTCACAAATGTTTTATTGAAACCTTATTCCTTTCTATGGGTGTGTGACATCAACACATGTACAAAGGAGGTGAGTGCTTGATGTCCCTCCCCTGAGCACATCACTGGCAAAGGGGCCTATTTCAAGGGTATCAGAGTGACCCTCTAGCCTACTGAACTTGGAGCACCCCTCTCTTAGCAAAGCTTTCATAGGATGATGGTTCATTTGAGGGCATCCCCTGATTTCCCCAGGTGGGGAATGATGGGTCTTTTATGACTTGTGGATTTCAACTCCCAGAATTCCTTGGT